>JABUQX010122203.1:0-5000 GCA_015478945.1 Trachelipus rathkii | reverse complement strand
GAAATTTTAAGTTACATCTTTACTTAATAATAGTTTTTTCTCACATTTGGAGTTTCCTTAATGTGATAATAATAATGAAAAAATAAAAAAATATTGCAAATAAATATTTTTAAATTTTTTTAAAAAATTTCATTATTCTAAAAAATTGAATTCGGGAAAAACCGGTCAGTAGTGGCGTCGGGGAGAAACGGTCATTAAATATTATTACGTCTGTGTTGTTTGTCCAAACTAATTTTAATTATAATTTAAATGTAATTAGATTTTAATAATGTTATAGTATTAATTTGGATAGAAAAACACAAGTCAAGTCTAAGTTATATTTTATTGACATTTTCCAAACGTGAATTTTTTCCAAAATTATGATTTTATTTTCATTGTTTTATGCTAAATAAAAATTGAAAAAAAAAAAGAATTATACAATAAATTAATAATTTCTAATAAAATAATAATATTTACACACTTTAACCAATATAGGTACTTTATATACGAGTAGGCCTACGTATGCTATCATACACACTTTAAAAATTTTTTTGTTTTTTGGCATTGAATGACTGTATTTCTTAAAACAAGCAAGTAATACCAAAGTCAATATTGCAGGTGAAGGAACGATCTAGTAGTAGTTTATAATGGTGAAAATGTCAATTTTTAGCACTTACGCCCGATCAGAGATATTAAGGTTCAAATTTACCGATTTTCCGAAAAATTGATTTTTGGACACCCTGTAAATTTTTAAAAATATTTACCAAACTTCAAATAAGATTTAAGTTAAAACCTACTTTAGTATGTATCATCACACAAAATTTTATATCGTTAAATTATTTTCTTCTTTTAATAATACACCCACGAAAATGGAAATTTCTTCGATTTTTAACACAATTTTTTCGGATTCATTTTCATGGGTGAAATATTATTTCCCCAAAAAAAAAAACAGGAAAGGCCAAATGTACCTTAAAGTATCCCTAACAAATCACTCTCTATGAAATTTTGTATAAGAATTACCAATATGGAGATATGACTTAAAATGTTACCTCTATTAAGTGATAAATTTTGCTCCACCTCGTCAAACATTTTGGCTCACCCTGTTACAACCAGAGGAAATCTACAAAAACGAATGGTGGTTTTGAACTTGCCAGGGATAACATTAACGCATGCAAAATATAAAAGTTTTCAAAAATTATCGAGCGGCCATCATCGGTACGGAAAAAATAGATTGACCCATATATATATATATATATATATATATATATTATAATATATATATAGTATATAATATATATATTAATAATATATATATATATATATATATATAATATATATAAATATATATAAATATATATATATAATTATATATATATATATATTATATATTATATATTTATATGATATATACTATATGCCCTGTGTGTGGAGAGAATAGGAGAAAAACAGATTTTCGCACAACGCATGCTCTGACGTTCGTAAGGGGCCGAACTAAAAAGACAGGGGTATGTTGGTTGGTGGTGGCTACCCTGGAGAGGGTACTGCCTACCACTTATTATGCCAGAAATGCTCATGCATGCCTCGGATTTCTGCGCATGTTTGCTCACCTTACCCCCAGTTCCGTGGAACCATTGGGACAGCTGATTATCATATACATATATATTTACGTATAATATATACTATATTAGATAATATATATATTTATAATATATATATATAATATATAATATTATATATATAGATATATATATATTATGTATATATATATATGTGGAGGTAGTCCCCACCACAATTGAGGCAAGCAACACACCTGTAATCCAGCTGAATCACTCGTCCTCGAGAAGGATTCTTCACTGAGACGGATGTTGTGCTCCAAAGGAAGAATCTATTTCTCTTCTTGTGGTGGTAATATAACTATCTCTGTCTGGGTGGAAGCGTATAGGTCTTGTCGCAGTTGCTTCTTTATTGGAATTTTGTTCGATAAAGCTTTTATGAGGCTCGTTTGCTTGAAATACAGTAACTTCTATTTTTGGAATTAATTACCTATTAAAAATACAAAATTGGGTTAAATTGTGTCCAAAGTGTTGTCAATACTACGAATATTCAAGAAACAATTGGCAATACTTTCAATACTCACACTGTGCCTCTTCTTTACAACCTTTTATTCAACCAATTCAATTGACTTACAAATTTTACCCTCTGCTGCATAGATACAAAAAGACGACATCAGGGTAAAAGTGGCTTTAATAAATCTAAATTGTTTTAAAAAAATATAATGAATGAATAACTTTACAAACACACTGTAATAAGAATCCATTATAAAATACAGTTGCCTAGAGAATTGTATCGTAGATATAGATTATGTGTATGTTTATACATACGCTCATATTTTATATCAATAAGGAAAAAAAATGTATGAAGAATAAAGATAAAAAATACGATAAGGATTGACTAATATTAGCATAAGCGCAATATAAATTAAAAAATAAAAAAAATCTGTAATACAATAATCTCAACAGAAAATAAATTGAATAGTTTCGGGTTACAAACTATTCTTTCAAAGAAAAATAGAGAGAGATTACAATAACAACAAATAAATTTAATAGTTTAAGGTTACAAACTATTCTTTTTAGTTAAACCAACTGATTATATTTCTTTTTAAATAATTTTTAGTCTTTCTTGTTAAAACCAAGAGGGTTCATATTTAATTTTAGATAGGTTTTTATTCTTTATATAATGTCAACCAAAGTATTTTTCTATGTATTTATAGATAATGATAATGTTTCTTCTTTCTTTAAAAACAACAATTTTTATTTATTTGTAATTATTCGAAGTCTTTCTTCGCAATCGTTGTTGGTAACAAGAATTATATTTATTTTTAACTTTTCACACCCTTTCTTTTTAACACGGACACTGTTTATACTTATTTTTCACTCTTTGCAATCTTTAGGTTCTTCCCAAGACAATCCTATATTAATGTTTAATTATCTTCAGTTTACAATTCAGTTGATAAGAATTTTCCAGTCTTGGATTTCTGTGTATTCATTTCAATTTCCCGTTTAATAAAAGGATAATTTTAACGTTCTTATAAAAATGAAAATTTGGTATCGATTGGAAGTAATGATCCAGTGATAAATTCGACGGTAAGTTTAGCTGGGGGCAAAGTTGAAATTTTGGTCCAAGTATATCAGGTGCAAAAAAACGTCGCCGATCTTGGCAAGATTCACCCCGCCGTAAAAATTTATGGAGGAATCGGACCACCATTTTTTTTCGTATTTTACGTATTATATTGACATTTTTTATTACGTATAGCCTAATTAATTTAAATGTAATAAAAAGTTACTTATATTAAGTGAAATTTTTTAAAAAAAATGAAATTTTAATAAAAAAAAAAGAGTTCAAAAAAGTGGTCAAATTTTTGGCGCGGAGAGGGTGAATATGGACCACCTTATTATATTCGTTTTTTATTTAATCATTATTGACATTTTTATTACTTATTACGATTTTAATATGATAAATAATGTATTATATAAGTAAAATTAAATATAAAATTAAAATTATACGTAAAAGACGAATTAAACAGATGGTCCGAGTCACCCGCTCAATGGTGGTCGCTTATCAAAACCAAGAGGGTTCATATTTAATTTTAGATATGTTTTTATTCTTTAGATAATGTCAACCAAAGTATTTTTCTATGTATTTATAGATAATGATAATGTTTCTTCTTTCTTTGAAAACAACAATTTTTATTTATTTGTAATTATTCGAAGTCTTTCTTCGCAATCGTTGTTGGTAACAAGAATTATATTTATTTTTAACTTTTCACACCCTTTCTTTTTAACACGGACACTGTTTATACTTATTTTCCACTCTTTGCAATCTTTAGGTTCTTCCCAAGACAATCCTATATTAATGTTTAATTATCTTCAGTTTACAATTCAGTTGATAAGAATTTTCCAGTCTATGAGACAACACACTTGGATTTCTGTGTATTCATTTCCATTTCCCGTTTAATAGGATACTGATGTTTGCAGTCAAGTACCCCGGGGAGATGAAGACATCTCTGAAACGATTGCTAAAACCTTGAGGGTAATGGCTTTTCCGCTGAGGATTCCCTTCCTTCAATTGATAGAAGAGAAAGTTGCAAATAGTAGACTTTGTTTTTCAATCTCTGTGCGATGTTGGCAGATCTTCAATGATGTATTCAGCCTCAGACGCGGTGGACTAGGCACTTCAATGCTGGGGTGTAATAGATTCCAAACCCCAGATATTGATTTTAATTTGCGAACTTCGGGATCAGGAACTGGGATGTTAACTTCGGGATCACTACTTGGAAGCTAAACAGAAACAAGAATTATAATCATTTCTAAAACATCATCTACACAATAAATTCCTGATTATAAATTCTTCAGAAATCAACAAAATTTAACTCAATTCTAAATTTACTTTATTCATTTACTATTACTATTACTTCACTATAAGCAAACACATAATTAGGAACAATGATATTTAATTTTTACCCTTTTAATAAGGGATATCCTATTTTCGGTTTTTTTTTTTTTATTTTAATAATCTTCTTTAATTTCAAAATTTATTTCTTCTAGTTATTTTCGTTCTCTGTTATAAAGTTCTCTCTTTTGTTTCTTTTTATATTTTCATTTCAATTGCACAACTACCTGTAAGGATGGAAAATAAGACATAGATGAATCGGCGTCTTGCATTCCTCCCCACGCCCGTCAACTTCCAGTATTGATGCACAAGGAAATGTTTTCGCCACGTGTAATTCTTGTATTGGCTATATACTTCTTTGTACAATGTTGTTTATTTTTTTTTTTTTCTTATCTTAATTTTTCTTTTTATTCTCGGTTCTTCTTAACCTTTCGCTTAAGTTCAACATGAAAGGGAAGTATCGAGTGTACAGGTGGTCTGGACAGCGAACCTCGCTGATTGTATTCCGAGTATATGGTACGAGTATTGCCTTCTCTTTTAGACGTAAGCTCCGTTAGCCTTTCAATTACTAA
>JABUQX010122202.1:0-26699 GCA_015478945.1 Trachelipus rathkii | reverse complement strand
GTTATTAAGGTTAAACTGCATGTTACTGATAATGTTATTAAAGCTTTTAGTGTGGTTAGCATGTACTTAGCTATAGTTTTTTTTCCTTTTAGATATAATATTTATTTATTTAAACATATTATATTGAATAGACATTATGTGTTAATTACTATATTAAAGTCTATTATGACAAATCACCCTAGGAGGTGCTTTGTGGATTTTGGCAGGAACTATGTTGAGTTAGTTAGTGTATTAGTTACTATGATGTGAGCTTCACTGGGACATGTCTCGATTGAGGTCCATATGGATTCTGACACATGTTTGTCTTTGTCTACTAATGCTTGATTCGTGAATAATATTAAATTATAAGTAGTATATATATTTACAATTGAGGAAAATTGTGAAAATTAAAAATTATAAAAGTTGCCAATGAATGGGCAACATAACATTGATTTATATATATGATAAATAGATATAGTATAATATATAATTAAATATATTTATATATTTATATATATATTATTATATATATATATTATTATATATATATATTAAATATATATTATATACTATATAATTCATAATATACTTAATAATATATATATATTATATATTTATATTTTAATTTTTAATATATATATAATATATATTATAAAAAAATACTATTAACTAAAAGCTTACTAAAATTAACTACACTTTACCTTGATTATTAACTTCTGGTTTAGTAATTATTTTCTTGATATTTCTTTATCGTAAAATCATCATCTAAGTATGAGTTATAAGTCCAAACATTTATAGTACCCAATTAAAAAACATATTAAATTAACAAAGCCAACTCCCAATCTAAAAGCAATTATTATTGTGATTATAATACAGAGGGTCATTTCCTTCTACTTCATAGCTAATAAGTTAAGGTATATTTACCAATATGATTAATTAGAGAGAGCAAGAGCAGTGAGACTATAATATAAAAGTGAGGTTCAGTTTATTCTTTTTAATAAACAGTACTAAATAAACTACATGGCTGGAAATAAACCAGTGATAAAAATTAATTATTTATTATGGATTTTATATTATATATATACTTAAATAATATTATTTTGATTAATATATAACTCAATATAACTTGTATTTTTAAAATTTCTTATAATTCATTAAAAAAAAAACTTGGAGAAATTCAAAATAATAAAAGTTTTAAGTTTTCAAATTATTAAAAAATAAACCTCAGTAATTTAATAGTACATGAGTAGTCTTTTAATTTAGCTAATTAGACAAGATAATTTAAAGATGAAAATTTATGGGAAAATATCAGAAAAAGTACAAGTTATTTACAGTAATTAAAAACGATGTGATTATGACGATAAATTATTTTTAGCCTTATATAAAGTGCCACAATAAAATGGCCAAACCAACGCAGAAATGGGAGATGCTGCGTAATTATCTATGGTTATAGAGAATGTTTGAAAAGATATTAGTTGTAAAAAAATATAATAATTTTTATATTAAGATTATTAAAAAATAAAAACTCAAAATGCTGGCAATAATATATCACCGAATAAAGGACTATATTTAAAGTTCATGTAAAAGATATATTATAGTATTTGTAGGTATTAATTTTTCAGAATTTGTTAGCACGTACTGAAAATTTTAGCTGATAAATCAGTATCTCAGTATTCACATTTCAATATAATACAGTAATATATTATCATATTAATGGTGCAATGCAAAAAATTTGATAATTTGAAAATTGGATCATAATAATGACAACCCATAACCCAGGAGAAATGTGAATGCGATGAATGCTGAAGATTTGAGCAATGACAAATGCTGGTAATACAGGTAGAGAATGAAAGATATCGTAGTAACGAATATGGGAATGTCAAGTATATTTGCAAGTTCAGGACAGTATGTGTGTATAAAATTTCAAATAATTTGTTATCATTTTATAATTATATATACATAAAATCATATTATAGCCTATATATTCGATTAATGTGAGTGTTGAATTTCAAGATAATTGAATTGGAAAACGAATTACAAAAAATATTTTTCAGATCTAAGATATTGTAGCTTATAAATTCTTATAGCATATATATATTATATATATTTCTTTTTAATTGTAATGTCGCATCTCTATATAAGTGTAGGTGCTGTGGCTCTCATTCTCTATTTTAGGGTCTACGTGAGTTTTAATCATAAAGTATATCAAAGTACATATGGTGAATATATATTGTATGAGTTTATTGTGTGTTTGTTTACACGTCCATTGTTTGTGTTTAATATTTTATTAATTGAGAAAAACATAGCACTGTTGACTTTTCAAGGGATAATAGGATAATCACCTAATTGGACATAGAAGATATTGTATTACTATAATACAATATATATAAATATATCATTTATAATAAAAAAAAAACAAAAAGCAAAAATTTAATGAGAAATAATATTGATTATAATTCTAGGTATAGTTATAATTTGTTACTGTCGGAATTAAATATTTAAGGATTTAGAAATTTTAAATACATATATTCAAGGAGTGTAATCGATTGTGTCCATACTATATTTGAGGTATTTTTATATAGATACTGTATGGATCATCTCATGTATTGATTCTTACAAACTCACAGCTCATTAATAAACTAATGAAAATTATAATAATTATTATAAATTATTTCAGACGATTATGTCATTATAGCGTGCGAGCTAGTTAGTACTATGAGCTCATATAATTTCTTGATGGATATCTCATAATATATTGCTGGTGAAAATAGCTAAGAGATGACGTATGCAGACCGATTGTCCTCGAAATACTTATTTGAGCTATTATATTAAATCAAGCATCATGCATACCAACAGTTTGTTTCCTATGCTCCATATTATTTCTAGCCTAAATAAACCAGAAGACACTGAAATCATGTGTTATAGCTGTTGTCAAATTCGTCAAATTGTTGCAGAAGATCTATTTCCAGCGGTCATATTAAGTTATGAGACTTATGCTTACAGTTATTATTTCTAAAATAAGCCACACAATTAATCACAAAGAGGAAAGAGTCAAATCTAATCCAGAGCATTAAAAAGGATTTGGCAATATAATAGCAATACAAGCGAGATGTTGCATCTTATATTCTGTAGTTTAGGGTGTAAGTTTTCCAGATTTTGTGACTACGTTTGCAACATAAGCATGAATCCGTCCTCAAACTCTGTAACGCGTAATAAAATTTAAACTATTTAACCATAACCAATGCACCCAAAAGAAACTTTGTATAACTTATAAATTATATACTCAATACAACGATCTCAATTTATCCAGTCTTGAACCCCGCCTTGCCAAACATTTTTATTCATATCTTTCAGTAGCCAATATTATGAAGAAAACTAATAGGTCAATAATATAATCTAGTTTCAATGATAAGATTAAATAAGAGTATTCCGTGAATTAGAATTCACGTTAAATGACTCTAGCTGAGAGAGCGCCCACAAAGATAACAGTGCATCTCTGACGTTCATCCACTCTAGTAATAGCATATAATTAGAACCTGCCAGGATAAGATATACATTCCTAGAACAGTGGGTGCTATGAAAGATGCTTGAAAATCAATAAAAAAATGATATATAGGTATCAGCCGGAAGTGTGAGGCGACGACACTTATCAACTACACCTACACACTTCTACAAACGGGTGAACATAGTCGAGATGAACAGCAATAGTTGAGATGTTTCTATCAGTCTCAAAATAAGTGCGTCTTATCTCGTAAGACATGTCAGACACAAAGAAAATTACTTGGATTAGTGTTTAGAATTGAGTATGCATACTTTCAAGTCCGAGAATTTGCATTTGACATCTTCATTCATAATAAAACATAAGAATATTATAGATACAGTAAATATTATATAGTCACACATGTGACTTATAGCGAGACATAGTACCCAGTCAACCAACTATACTCAATATAAACTATAATGCTCATTCATAATACATACTAAATGCACCTCACTTAGGGTCTTGTCAAAATTTGTATAGATAAATCTTAACCTTATCCACAATTTTTGGTTTATTACAAATTAAATAAATAATTCTATCTGTTCCTTCCATTGTAAAGATTATCTTTATTTTTTAATTCTAATCTTATTATACCTCTAATATCCCATAAGTAAACATCAAAAGATAAACATGTGAATAAACTAATGATGATTTATTGTTCCATTACTACTATCAAACTACGGTTGCTAACTACTGGAAGATCTTTGTCTGCTACTATACAATTATGCGTTATTAATATATTATTATTATTATTATTATTATGTCATTATTATATATAATTAAATTTATAGCTAAATAATTTTTTTTTCTTCATTTATTAATTTTTATTTCTAACTCATATTTCATTATAAATATGTACATTTGACAAATTTATAACTTTCCTATTTTTTCTAACTTTTAATTCTATATATTTTTATATATATTAATTTCTTTTATTTTATATCTATATTTTTTTTATTTATTTATGCATTTTCATAATTGTGCTCAAAATTATTTTTATTTATTATGACAAAATATAAAGTTCGTTTACTATACCATGAATATTGTTACTATCATTTTTTATATTCTTTTATACTGTACTTTTACTTTTTGCTTTACTTTTTTTCATTTACTCTACTTTTTTTTTTTTTTCTATTTTTTAGTTAATTCATTGTTTTTTAATTTTAAATTTTTTTCTTCTTTTTATTTTCTTTTTTTTTATTTCTTCTCATTTTATTCTATATTTATTCTTTTATTTCTTAAAGAATTTTCTGAGTTTTCTTTCATTTTTTTCTTATTTTTTAGGAATTTCTATTGTTAATTAATTTTAATTGATTAATAAATTTTTTATGTTTTTTATTCAAGAATTAATTTTAAATAAATATTTTGTCGTTTCTACATATTTCATGACTTAGTTTTTATTCCTATAATAAATCGCTTTCGATTTTGTTTTTATTCTGAAATTCAATAAATATATATATTTATTCTTTATTAAATTTTAGTTTTAAGTTATAATTTATAAATTCATCATCTTTATTAATGATTTTTTTTTATTCTTTGGTTATTTGATTATTTCAAAAATTTTTTTTTTATAAAAAAATAGTCTTTAAATTGTCTCCTACAAAAAATGACAAACCTATTCAAAAATCATACATGCCTACAAAAAAATGACAAAAGACCAATTCAAAAACATCTTACAGAATTTCAAAAAAATGAGCAAAACCAAATTCAAAATCATACATGGCCTACAAAAAACTGGACAAACCAATTCAAAAGTCGTACATGCCTACAAAAAATTGACAAACCATCAAACCATCAAACATGCTTCAAAAAATGACAAAAAAATTCAAAATACATACATGCCTACAAAAAATGACAACCAATTCAAAAAATACATACATTGCCTTCAAAAGTTATGGACAAAACCCAATCTGCAAAAATCATACATCCCTACAAAAAATGACAAACGAAAGCAAAAATCATACATACCTACAAAAATGACAACCAATTCAAAATCATACATGCCTACAAAAAAAAAGGACAAACCAATTCAAAAATCATACATGCCCCACAAAAAATGACAAACCAATTCCAAAAACATAGATGCCTACAAAAAATGGACAAACCAATTACAAGAAAATCATAGATTCCAACAAAAAGTGACCAACAATTCAAAATTCACTACATCTGCCTACGAAAAGAATGAACAAACCAATTCAAAAATCATTCATGCCTACAAAAAATGACAAACCAATTCAAAATCATTACATGCCTTACAAAAAATGACAAACCAATTCAAAAATCATACATGCCTACATAAATGACAAACCAATTCAAAAATCATACATGCCTTCAAAAAATGACAAAACCAACTCATAAATACTTCCATGCCTACAAAAAATGAAAAACCAATTCAAAACACCATACATGCTATAAAAAAAAAAACAATTTCAAAAATCCTGGTTCTATAAATAAAGAAACCATTAAAAAACCTACATGCTACAAAAATGAAAAAACCAATTCAAAAATCATACATGCCTACAAAAAAATTGACAAACTAATTCAAAAATCATACATGCCTACAAAAAAGGACAAACCAATTCAAAAAAAATCATACATGCCTACAAAAATTGGCAAACAAAATTCAAATTCTTACTGCCAAAAACATGGTCAAACCAATTCAAAAATCTTACATGCCTACAAAAAATGACAAACCAATTCAAAAATTATACGTGCATACAGAAATGACAAATCAATTCAAAAATCATAAATGCCTTCAAAAAATGACAAAACAATTCAAAAATCATACATGCCTTCAAAAAATGACAAACCAATTCAAAAATCATACATGCCCTACAAAAAATGACAAACCAATTCAAAAATCACACATGCCTACAATAAATGACAAACCAATTCAAAAATCATAATGCCCACAAAAATTGACAAACCAACTCATAAATCTTACATGCCTACAAAAAATGACAAACCGATTCAAAAATCATACATGCCTACAAAAATTGGCAAACAAATTCAAAAATCTTACATGCCTACAAAAAATGTCAAACCAATTCAAAAATCATACATGCCTACAAAAAATGTGACAAACCAATTCAAAAATCATACATGCCTACCAAAAATTGGCAAACCAATTCAGAAAATCTCTACATCGCCTACAAAAATGTAAACCAATTCAAAATTCTACTGCCTACAAAAAATGTCAAGCCAATTCAAAAATCATACGTGCATACAGAAATGACAAACCAATTCAAAAATCATTCATGCCTACAAAAAATGATAAACCAAATTTTAAACATTACGTGCGCTACAAAAAATGGAAAAACCAATTCAAAAATCATACGTGTCTACAAAAAATGACAAACCAATTCAAAAAACATACGTGCCTAAAAAAAATGAGAAACCAATTCAAAAATCATACTTGACTACAAAAAATGACAAACCAATTAAATTATTTAAAAAATCAAACATGCCTACAAAACATGACAAACCAATTCAAAAATCTTACATGCCTACAAAAAATGACAAACCAATTCAAAAATCATACATGCCCTACAAAAAAATGACAAACCAAATCAAAAATCATACATGCCTACAATAAATGACAAACCAATTCAAAAAGTCATACATGCCTACAAAAAACTTGAGCAACTAAAATCATAAATATTACATGTAACATAAAATGAACCAACCAATTCCAAAATCATACATGCCTACAAAAAATGACAAACCAATTCAAAAATCATTTATGCCAACAAAAAAATGATTAACCAATTTAAAAATCATACGTGCCTACAAAAAATGACAACCAATTCAAAAATCATACCTACATGCCTACAAATATTGCCAAAATATACATGCCTACAAAATAACAAACTAATCAAAAATCATACATGCCTACAATAAAT
This sequence comes from Trachelipus rathkii, assembly GCA_015478945.1. Lineage (NCBI taxonomy): Eukaryota > Metazoa > Arthropoda > Malacostraca > Isopoda > Trachelipodidae > Trachelipus > Trachelipus rathkii. The sequence continues at coordinate 19,277 of JABUQX010122202.1, read as the reverse complement.
GACAAACCAATTTCAAAAAAAACATGCCTAAAAAACTAAAAAATGAATGTAATTTCAAAGAAAACTTACAACGTCATGAAAATGAAAACAATTCAAATTCATACAGAACGACCAATAAAAACCTTTAGTATTAGAAATTATTTCAAAAAATTATTTCAATCATGCCTACCAAAAAATGACAAACCAATTCAAAATCAAAAAATGCGTACCAAAAATGACAACCAATGAAGAAATCTTACATGCCTACAAAAAATGATAAACCAAGTCAAAAATTATACATGCGTACAAAAAATGACAAACCAATTCAAAAACATACTGGCTACTAAAAATTTGGAAGCCAAACCTACTTCAAAAAATCATACGATGACCTACAAAAAAATGGACAAAACCGATTCAAATCATACATTTGCCAACAAAAAATGACAAAACCAATTCAAAAATCATACATGCCTAAAAAAATTGACAAAACCAATGTCAAAAATCATACATGCCACAAAAAATATACAAACTAATTCAAAAATATAATAATAACAAAAATGACAAACCATTTCAAACTAATACATAGATGCCTTCAAAAAAATGACAAACCAATTCCAAAAACATACATACCTTAAAATATCTCTGAAAACCAGATTCAAAAATCGTACATGCCTACAAAAAAATGACAAACCAATTCCAAAAATCATACATGCTTTCAAAAAATGACAAACCAAATTTGTAAAACATTACAATTTTACAAAAAAATGAAACAAACCAATGTCAAAAATCATACAATGCCTTCACACTATGACAAACCAATTCAAAATCATACATTGCCTGACAAAAAGATGAGACAAAAGAAATAGAAAGATTTTCCCATACAAAAAATGGACAAACGCAATTTCAAAAAATCATACATGCCATTACAAAAAATGACAAACCATTCAAAATCGTACATGCCTACAAAAATGACAAACCAATTCAAAATCATTACTGACGGATCTGCCAGAAAAATGACAACCAGATTCAAAATCATACATTCTCCAACAAAAAAAGTGACAAACCAATTCAAAGATCAACATGGCCTACAAGAAGATGAACAACCAATTCACAAAAATCATAGAGTGCCTACAAACATGACAACCAATCCAAAATATAACTTATGGCCCTGAACAATACCGTACAACCAATTCCAAAAAATCACAGATGCCTACAATTGAATGGACAAAAACCAATTCAAAATCATACAATGCGCCACGAAAAAATTGACAAACCAAATCAAAAATCTTACATGCCTACAAAAAATGACAAAGCTGATTCAAAAAATCGATACAGTGCCTAGCAAGATAAGTTGGCGCAACAAATCAAAACTTACATGCCTACAAAAAATGTCTCAAACCAATTTCAAAAAACTTACATGGCCTAGAGAAAAGGGGAAGTCAATCCAATCAAAAACCATACATGCCTTACAAAAAATGTCAAAACGCAGATTTCCGAATCATACGTGTGCATACAGAAAGAAGGGACAAAACCAATTCAAAAAATCGATTACATGTTATGCCAAAAAGGTCTCAAACCAAATTCAAAAATCATAACCGATTACATTTAATGTTCAAAACTAATTCAAAAATCTTACATGGCCTACAAAAAATGACAAACCCAAATCAAAAAATCATACATGCCCCTACACAAATGACAACGTATTCAAAATCATTCACATGCCTACAAAAAATGTCAAACCATTTCAATATACATAGATGCCTACAAAAAAGACAAAACCAATTCAAACCCTATTTTAAACTTGAAAAATTGACGAACCAATTCAAAAATCATACAAGCCTACAAAAAATGACAAACCAATTCAAAATCATACATGCCTACAAAATGACAAACCAATTCAAAAATCATACATGCCTACAAAATTTGACAAACCAATTCAAAAGATCTTTTCCATGCTACAAAAAAATGACAAACCATATCAAAAACATACATGCCTACAAAATGACAAACCTATTCAAAAATCATTCGATGAGCTACAAAAAATGACAAACAGATTTCAAAAATCATTGAAGTAGGCTTCTGAAAAATGGTTAAACCATTCAGTGACCATACTTGCCTACAAAAAAATGGAACAAACCTTTTCAAAATCATACATGCCTACAAAAAGTGACAAACCAATTCACAATCAGTACATGCCTAAAAAAATTGGCAAACAAATTCAAAATTCCTTACATTAGCCTACAATAAAATGTCAACCACCAAAAATCTTACATGCTACAAAAACATTGAGCAAAACCAATTCAAAATTATGACGTGCATACAGAGAAAGTGGCAATTCAATTCAAACGAATCATAAATTGGCCTTCAAAAAAAGACAACAACAATATTCAGAAATCATACATGCTTCAAAAAATGACAAACCAATTCAAAAATCATACATGACCTACAAAAATGACAAACCAATTTCAAAAAACCATACTGCCTACAATAAATTTGACAACCAATTCAAATCATCATGCCCACAAAATTTACAAACCACTCATAAATCTTACATGTTCTACAAAAAATGAAGCCAAACCTTCAAAAATCAATACATGCCTTACCCAAAATGACAAAAACCAATTCAAGAAATTCATACATGGCCTACAATCAAATGACAAAACCAATTCAAAAAAATCATACCCCATTGGCCTACAAAAATTGACAAAACGCAACTCATAATCTTAAAGCCTACAAAAAATGAAACTACTTCAAAAATCATCTTACCATGGTACAAAATGACAAAACCAAGTTTTCAAAAAATCATTCATTATCTCTACGCTGGAAAAAAACCAAATCAAAAATCATAATGCCTACAAAAAATGTGAAAAAACCAATCAAAAATCATACATGCCTACAAAAAAATGACAAACCAATTCAAAAATAACGTGCCTACAAAAAAGGACAAAACAATTCAAAAATCATACATGCCTTAAAAAATGACAAGCCAAATCAAAAAATCTTACATTGCCAACAAAAAATGTCAAACCAATTCAAAAATCTTACATGCCTACAAAAAATGACAAACCAATTCAAAAATTATACGTGCATACAGAAATGACAAATCAATTCAAAAATCATAAATGCCTTCAAAAAATGACAAAACAATTCAAAAATCATACATGCCTTCAAAAAATGACAAACCAATTCAAAAATCATACATGCCCTACAAAAAATGACAAACCAATTCAAAATTCATACATGCCTACAATAAATGACAAACCAATTCAAAAACCATACATGCCCACAAAAATTGACAAACCAACTCATAAATCTTACATGCCTACAAAAAATGACAAACCGATTCAAAAATCATACATGCCTTACCCAAAATGACAAACAAATTCAAAAATCTTACATGCCTACAAAAATGTCAAACCATTCAAAAAAACTTACATGCCTACAAAAAATGTCAAACCATTCAAAACCATACAGTGCGCTACAAAAAAAATGTCAAACCCAATTCCAAAATCGTACGTGCCATACAGAAATGACAACCAATTCAAAAATCATACATGCTACAAAATGACAAACCAATTCCAAAATCATACAATGCTCTTCAAAAAAAGTGGACAAAACCAAGTTTCAAAGAATCATACATGCCTTACAAAAAAATGACCAAACCAATATGCAAAAATCATACATGCCTAACAATGAAATGACAAACCAATTCAAAAGACATGGATGCCTACAAAAAAATGACAACCAACTTCATACTTCTTTACATCGCCTACAAAAAATGACAAACGAAATTAAAAATCATACATGCCTAAAAAAATGACAAGCCAATTCAAAAATCTACATGCCTACCAAAAAATGACTAAACCAATTCGAAAAATCCTAACATTTGAATAATCCTTTTCCAAATTTCAAAAATCTTACATGCCTACAAAAAAATGTCAAACAATTCAAAAATACTTACAAACCAGAAATGTCAAACCAATTCAAAATCATACACTATGGCCTACAACGAAAATGTTCAAACCAAATCAAAATCATACATGTCTACAGAAATGACAAACCAATTCAAAAATAATACATGCCTACAAAAATGACAAAACCAATTCAAAAATCACTACAATGCCTTACAAAGAAAATGTCGAACACTAAATTACAAAAATCTTAAATTCGTTGGTAAATGCGAACAATTCATAAGAATCATACGATGGCCTACAAAAAATGACAGACCAATTCAAAAATCTTACATCCTACAAAAAATGGTCAAAACAATTCAGAAAGACTTACATGCGTACAAAAAAGACAACATTCAAAATAATACATGCAGCAGAAAAAATGACGAACCAAGTTCAAAAAATTCATACATGCCTTACAAAAAATGACAAACCAAGTCAAAATACATAGATGCTTACAAAAAATGACAAACGAATTCAAAAATCATACATGCTACAAAAATGACAAACAAATTCAAAAAGCATACATTCTAAAAAAAAATGGACAAAAAATAAATACCCAACTCAAATCTACATGTTTAACCGAAAATGGAAAAAACAAAGGAAAAATCATACATGCCTACAAAAAATGACAAACCCAATACAAAAAATCATACATTGCCTTGGAATTCAATATCTGATTAGATAAATCATATGGCTCAAAAAATGACAACACAATTCAAAAAATCATACATGACAACAAACAAATGGAAAACAATTCAAAAAATCATAACATGACTGCAAAAATGACAAACTATTCAAAATTTCAATTTAAGCTAAAAAGTGACAAGCCATTAAAGCAGTACACATGACAAACCAAAAATGACAAACATTCAAAATCATTCGTGCAATTCGTTCCTGAATTTATCGTTGAAAATCTATACATATTCCTACAAATAAAATGGCAACAATTTCAAAAATCTACATGCCTTCAAAAAATGACAAACCAATGTCAAAAATCATACATGCCTTAAAAAATGACCAAACCAAAGCAAAAATCATACATGCCTACAAAAAAATGAAAAACCGATTCAAAATACATAGATGTTTACAAAATAATGACAAACGATTTCAAAAATCATACATGACCTACAAAAAATGACAAACCAAATTCAAATTAGATTCTTACAAACCAAAAATAACAAACCAATTTCAAAGAATCTACATGCCTGACGAACACAATGACAAACCAAATTAAAAATTCATACATGAAAAAATGGTGGACCAAACCATCTCAAAAATCAAACATGCCTACAAAAAATGACAAACCAATTCAAAAATCATGCATGCCAAAAAAAATGACAAACCAATTCAAAAATCATTCAATTGATACAAAAAACTCGACAAGACTAATTCAAAAATCTATTATGCCCTACAAAAATGACAAACCAATTCAGAAATCATACATGCCGACAAAAATGAAAAACCAATTCAAAAATCATACATGCCTACAAAAATCTGACAAACCAATTTCAAAATCATACATGCCTACAAAAAATGACAAAATAATGCAAAAATCATACATGCCTACAAAAAATGACAAACCAATTCAAAAATCATACATGCTTACAAAAATGACAAACCAATTCAAAAATCATACATGCCTACAAAAAATGACAAACCAATTCAAAAATCATTCATGCCTACAAAAAATGATAAACCAATTTAAAAATCATACGTGCCTACAAAAAATGGAAAACCAATTCAAAAATCATACGTGTCTACAAAAAATGACAAACCAATTCAAAAAACATACGTGCCTACAAAAAATGAGAAACCAATTCAAAAATCATACGTGACTACAAAAAATGACAAACCAATTAAATTAATTAAAAAATCAAACATGCCTACAAAAAATGACAAACCAATTCAAAAATCATACATGCCTACAAAAAATGACAAACCAATTTCAAAAATCATACATGCCCTACAAAAATGACAAACCAATTCAAAAATCATTCATGCCGACAAAAAATGACAAACAATTCAAAAATCATACATGCCTCCAAAAATTGGCAAACCAATTCAAAAATCTTACATGCCTACAAAAAATGTCAAACCAATTCAAAAAACTTACATGCCTACAAAAAATGTCAAACCAATTCAAAAAACATACATGCCTACAAATGACAAACCAAATTCAATAAATCATACATGCCTACAAAAAATGTCAAACTAATTCAAAAAACTTACATGCGTACAAAAAAAGACAAACCAATTCAAAAATTATACATGCCTACAAAAAATGACGAACCAATTCAAAAATCATACATACCTACAAAAATGACGCAAACCAATCAAAAATTCTCACATGCCCATACAAAAATTGCACCAATTCAGAAAATCATACATGCCTAAAAAAATGACAAACCAAATCAAAAATCATACATGCCTACAAAAAATGACAAACCAATTCAAAAATCATACATGCCTACAAAAATGACAAACTTATTCAAAAATCATACATGCCTACAAAAAATGACAAACCAATTCAAAAAATCAAACATGCCTACAAAAAATGACAACCAATTCAAAAATCATACATGCCTACAAAAAATGACAAACCAATTCAAAAATCATACATGCCTTACAAAAAAGGACAACCAAATCGAAAATCATACTGCACCTAAAAATTGTTCAAACAAATCAAAATTCGGTTACATGGCCTCAGAAGTTTAAAACCAATTCAAACAATCTACATGCTAGAAAAAAATGGACAGAACCAATTCAAAAATCATACGTGCATACAAAAAATGACAAACCAATTAAAAATACATAGATGCCTTCAAAAAAAATGACAAAACAATTCAAAAGTCATACATGCTTCAAAAAATTGACAAAACCAAAGTCCTTTATGCATACATGCCTACAAAAATGACAAACCAATTCAAAATCATTCGTGCCTACAAAAATGACAAACAAATTCAAAAATCTTACATGCCTACAAAAATGTCAACCAATTCAAAAAAACCTTCACCATGCTTACTAAAATGTCAAACCCATTCAAAATTGCATACATGCCTACAAAAATGTCAAACCAATTCAAAAATCATACACGTCTACAGAAATGACAAACCAATTCAAAAATACTACATGTGCCTAAAAAACTGACAAACCAATTCAAAAATCATAGATGCCTACAAAAAATGACAAACCTAATCAAAAATCATACATGCCTAAAAAAAATGACAAACCAGGAATTCAAAAAATCGATAACGATTGCCCTACAAAAATGACAAACCCAATTTCAAAAATCTTGACATGCCTACAAAAAATGGTCAAAGCCAATTCAAAACTTACATAACGTACAAAAAAAGACAACCAATTCAAAAATCATACATGCCTATACAAAAAATGACGAACCAATTCAAAATACACACTTAAAGTTCAAAAATGAAGCAGACCAATAAAAAATCTTAGCATGCCTACAAAAAATGACAAGCAATTTCAAAAATCATACATGCCTAAAAAAAATTACAAACTAATTCAAAAATTCAAAACATGCCTACAAAAAATGACAAACCAATGCAAAAATCATACATGACAACAAAAAATGACAAACCAATTCAAAAATCATACATACCTACAAAAAATGACAAAGCAATTCAGAAATCATACATGCCTACAAAAAATGACAAACCAATTTAAAAATCATACATGCCTACAAATAATGACAAATCATTTTAAAATCTTATATTACCTACAAAATGAACAAAGTAGTTTTTTGAATCATACATTTGTACAAAAAATGACAAACCAATTCAAAAAATCATACATGCCCTACAAAAAATGAAAACCAAAGCCAAAAATCTACATGCCTACCAATAAAGTGACAAAACAACATTCAAAAAATGCATACAATGCCTACAAAAATTGACAAACCAACTCATAAATCTTACATGCCTACAAAAAATGACAAACCAATTCAAAAATCATTCATGCCTACAAAAAATGACAAACAAATTCAAAAATCATTTATGCCAACAAAAAAATTATAAACCAATTTAAAAGTATTTCATCCGTAGATGCAATTTCAAGGAAAATCTAGATGCCCTACAAAAAATAAAAAAACTAATTCAAAAAATCATACATGCCTACAAATAAAAACTAATTTCTATAGACTCAATTAACATTTCAAAGACCCCTTTTTGCTATTCAGATTCAGAAAATGACGAGACAAATCTAATAATCTTACATGACTAAAGAAAATTGAAAAAAAATCTGAGAATCAGAAATGACTACAAAAAAATGACAAACACATTTAAATTATTTTCAAAAAATTAAACTTTTTTTTCAAAAAATTGACAAACCAATTAAAAAATCACACATGCCTACAAAATCATGTGTTTAAACCAATTTCAAAAATCTTATTACCTACAAAAAAGTGACAAACCGATTCAAAAATCATACATGCGCCTACAAAAATGACAAACCAATTCATAATCATACATGCCTGACAAAAAATGACGCAATCAATCTCAAAAATCATTACAAATGCCTCACAAAAATGACAAACCAATTTCAAAATCATACATGCCTACAAAAAATTTAAAAACTAATTCAAAAATCATACATGCGTACAAAAAATGACAAACCAATTCAAAAATCTTACATGATTCAAAAATGAACAAAGCCATTCAAAAAATCATCAGCCATGCCTACAAAAAAACTGACAGACCAATCAAAAGAATCGTACATGGCCTACAAAAAATGACAAACCAATTCAAAAATCATACATGCTTTCAAAAAATACACAAGAAAAATTAAAAATTCGATACATGCCTTCAAAAAAATGACAAACGCAATTCAAAAATCAAAGCATTGCCACAAAAAAATGACAACCCAATGCAAAATCATACATGCCTACAAAATGACAACCAATTCAAAAAATTCATTACAATGTTTACAAAAAATGGACAAACCAATTCAACAATCATTTTACATGCCTACAAAAAAAAAGTTGACAAAACCAATCCAAAAATCATACATGCCTATAAAAAATGACAAACCAATTCAAAAATCAGTATATGCCTACAAAAATGACAAAACCATTACAAAAGATCATATCATGCCTTACAAAAAATGACAAACCAATTCAAAAATCATACATGCCCTTACAAAAAATGACAAACCAATTCAAAAATCATACATGCCTACAATAAATGACAAACCAATTCAAAAATCATACATGCCTACAAAAATTGACAAACCAATTCAAAAATCTTACATGCCTACAAAAAATGGACAAACCAATTCAAAAATCATACATGCTACAAAAAATGACAAACCAATTCCAAAAATCATTTATGACTTTCAAAAAATGACAACTAATTCAAAATCATACATGCCCTTCAAAAAAAGACAAACCATCAGAAATCATACAGGCGTACAAAAAAATGACATAACCAATTCAAAAATCATTACATGCTCTACAAAAATTGGACAAACCAATTCAAAATCATTCGATGCCTACAAAAAAAGGACAAACCAATTCAAAATACACTACATGCCTAAAAAATATGACAAACCAATTACAAAATCCATAGTAGTTTACAAAAAAATCGTACAAAGCCATTCAAAAAATCATACATGCCTAACAAAAATGGACAAACCAATTCAGAAAAAATCATTTCATGCCTACAAAAAAATGATAAACCAATTTTTTAAAAAAATATACGTGCCTACAAAAAATGGAAAACCAATTCAAAAATCATACGTGTCTACAAAAAATGACAAACCAATTCAAAAAACATACGTGCCTACAAAAAATGAGAAACCATTCAAAATCATTAAAAGAAAAGAAAAAAATGCACATACCAATTAAAACTTTATTAAAAAATAAAACTGCCTACAAAAAATGACAAAGCAATTCAAAAAACATACGCCTTTCTAATAAAACCAATTTTAAAAATCTTACATGCCTACAAAAAATGGCAAACCAATTTCAGATGACAAGGATAAAAAAATGACAAACCAAATCAGAAATCATACATGCCTACAAAAAATTGCAAACCAAATCAAAAAACTTACTAACCAAAAATGTCAAACCAATTCAAAAGATCATACATGCCTACAAAAAATGTCAAGCCAATTCAAAAATCATACGTGCATACAGAAATGACAAACCAATTCAAAAATCATTCATGCCTACAAAAAATGATAAACCAATTTAAAAATCATACGTGCCTACAAAAAATGGAAAACCAATTAAAAAATCGTACGTGTCTACAAAAAATGACAAACCAATTCAAAAATCATACGTGCCTACAAAAAATGAGAAACCAATTAAAAATCATACCGTGACTACAAAACTGACAAACCAATTAAATGTATTAAAAATCAAAAATGCCTACAAACGACAACCAAGTTCAAAGAATCATACATGACTTACAAAAAAAATGACAAACCAATTCAAAAATCATACATTCCTACAAAAAATGACAAACCAATTCAAAAATAATACATGCCTACAAAAAATGTCAAACCAATTCAAAAATCATACATGTCTACAAAAAATGTCAAACCAATTCGAAAATCATACATGCCATAAAAAAATGGACCAATTCAAAAAACATACGTGCCTACAAAAAATGAGAAACCAATTCAAAAATCATGCGTGACTACAAAAAAATGACAACCAATTAAATTAATTAAAAAATCAAACATGCCATACAAAACTGAATGACATAATATTAGTATATTATATATATAATATATATAGTATATATATTATATATATATATAATTAGTATATATTATATATATTATATATATATATATATATATAATATTATCTAGTTATATATATATAATATTATATTATTACATATATAGTATATATACTATACTATCCTATTATATATTATATATATATACTAAATATTATATATTATATATAGTATAAATCATATAGTAAATATATAATATATAATATAGTATATATACTTAATAGTATACTATATTGGTATACTATATAATTATATATTTACTTACTATATATATACTATATATAGTTATATTATATATATATATATTACTAATAATATATATATATATATATATTATATATATATATATGATAATATATTATTTATTATATATATATGATATATATATATATATATACTATTATATATATATATTATATTAGTCTATATATATATCTAATATATATATCCAAATTATATTTAATTTTTGAAATTTGGTTTTAAGCCACAACTCATATCTCAAAAACTTACAATAGCTACAGGGAAAGGAATACATTGCTGAAATGCTGGCTCTAATTTAATGCAGAAAAATGTAAAAAAATAAAAAAATAAAAAAATAAATAAAAATATACTAAAAACTACAATAAGCCTTATAGCGAAAAAGGAATACATTCTCATGGGGAATTGTTTGGCATTTAAATGTTAGAATAGGAAAATGTAAAAAGAAAAAAAATAAGAAAAAAAAATTACTTGTAATATTATGAGTATATGGTTAGAGAGCCTATTTAGAGACCTTGTTTAATTGGTTACTCGTTTAAAATTAAATAGACTTTTCTATCCTAACTTTTAGTTTTTTTTTTACTAAAGGAATACGCAAAGGGTATACCGCACTGATGGTAGGAGTCGGATCTTCTTCGGGCCTTCGGGGAACTTACGCGGGTAGGACTAATTCCCCCTCCGGGGAGGGTACTCCGCGAGACCGCGCCGCTCATGGCTCGTCGGAGACGAGATTACATCCCTCTGCCCTCCCCCTACGGGGTATGGAAAACGTCCCCCCCTGTGTTCCGTTCGGCTCGAGCCCCCACATTGCCGTGTAATACATTACTTTTTAGTATCATAATATATTATTATTTACTTTCCCCTGCCCCAAAAAAAAAAAAATCGTATTTATTTTTATTTATTTATATGTTTTCTGTGATTTTATATTTGTGAACTATGAATGTTTAGCAGGGATTCCAGAAAATGTATTCCTTTTCGCTTGTAAGCTGATTGTAAGTATTTGCATTTTTTTTCGTTCGTTTTTTTTTTTTTTTTTTTTACACTTTTCGCAATAATTTTGCCAGGATTCCAACAATGTATTCCTTTTTCCTGTAGCTATTGTAGTTTTCAAACATGCCTACAAAACATGACAAACCAATTCAAAAATCATACATGACTACAAAAAGACAAACACAATTCAAAAAATTCATACATCCTACAAAAAATGACAAACCAATTCAAAAATCATACATGCCTACAAAAAATGACAAACCAATTCAAAAAATCATACATGACTACAAAAAATGAAAAACCAATTCAAAAATCATCAAACCAAAAATGACAAACAATTTCAAAAAACATATATGCCAACAAAAAAATGACAAACCAATTCAAAAATCATACATGCCTACAAAAAATTTCAAACCAAATCGAATAATCATACATGCCTACAAAAAATGACAAACCAATTCAAAAATCATACATTCCTACAAAAAATGGCAAACCAATTCAAAAATCAGTACCATGGCTTGCAAAAAATGGACAAAATCGAATTCAAAAATCATACCATGCCTACAACAAATGACAAACCAAAGCAAAAATCATACATGCCTACAAAAAATGGACAACCATTCAAAAATTCATAGAGCCCTACAAAAATCCAGTAAAAGAAAATTATAATTCTTTACGTACATTTGAACAAAACTAATTCAAAATTGAGATAGCTACCCTCATCTCAATTTGCAAATATTTTTAAGACTAGCACTAAGCTATGCCTTCTCATTTTGCCACAACACACTTTACCATAGATAAACTACACAAAACCCTCAAAATTATAATTGACTGTATCAAAATCATTATGGCAAATTAGAAATAATCCCTTCGCTAAAAGACAATGTTGAGATGTTGTACCTACAATTTTACTCCGATACACTTAACTGTATAAATACCTGTCATGTTTCCAAAACAATACAGGTTTAGCTTCTGCTGTGATAGGATGTGTTGACCGATGTTCTTATAGTTTGATTGTAGTGCTTAGCGTTTGTTTATTTATTTATTTTATCCCTAATAAGTGTGTGTTCATTTAGTGCTTCCGTTTTAATTATTTTTAACAATTCTGGTTTTGATATTTGATGATATAGCTGTAACTAACTGTAAATAGCTGTAAAGATAAGTAATCAGCTTTAATTAATTTTCTTATTTTTTAAACATTTTAATTTATGTTGGATAGTTGTAGTTAGTTTTTAGGGTTAAGCTATATACAGTACCTTAGTTAGTAGTAAGTTTCTTTATTCCTTCGTTCTCCTCTCTCCTATGACCCAATAAATTTTAAGTTTTTCCCTTTTTTTTTAAACCTTTAAAATGTAACGTTTATTTGTTCAGGCAATTATTTTAGTTTTTACATTATTACTTGTGTATGAGTTGATGTCAGTGGGTGCTGTGCTCGTGAATAGCGAGGTCACTTGGGAGGGGAGCTTCTATTGACTTTGCTAATGTCCGTGGCCTTTCTACTAATCTTTCTAACTCTCATCCTAATATTTTACTACTGTCTGAGACCAAGGTAGCCAGGGATTCATTATCTAATAACCTAAATATCTCTAACTATAATTTATTTAACAATTTCAGTATGTATAATGAGATCTGCGACTATATAAAGATAAAAACTGCCGTAACTCGTTTCGAAAATCTTGATTTTACTAATCTTCCTACTGCTACCATTATCTTATCTTTTTGCTACTGCTCCCTTAATAGACATATTTTCACACCTTACAACCTCTCACGAGGCTTACATCTTCTCATTCAAATGCTGGGGTCCTCTATTTAGGAAATTTCAACGTACATCTCACTGAGATAATGGGGTCCTATCATACTGATCTAGTTGGAAAGGTGGGTAAATCAGTCCGTATTTTTAACGATCTGGAACAAACAATTACGGAACCAACACATTCCAGATCGCCCTAACCAGTTATTAAACACGCTAGGCTGATGATTCATCAATACTACTCGTTATGATTATAACATTTTTCCCCTCTCGGTAACTGATCACAATCTTATAGCTCCTAACTATAACGCTTTCTCGCCAGCAACTCTACCTGGTCGTAAATGAACTTTATGAAAATTTAATCGGCAAAATTGGGGGCATTCTTTTCTAACTACCCTTGGAATAAATCGTGTTTCGGCTCGGAAGACGCATCGGCGTATGATGAAAATGTATGGTCGCAATCACCTAAGGTTCATTTTATCTTCAACTAAATAATTTTCTCCCCAAAGTCCATGGTTCAATGGAGCTTGCTCACATGCAACTCAATGCGTATCGGGCGTGGAAAGAATCTCGTTCTCACATCATTCTACTAATTTTCATTCTGCTCGGAATCTTTGCAAGGATATTATTCGACAGAGTAAACGTGCTTTCACTAAAATGAAGTGTGCTAACCTTCTAGGTTCTCCTACTGCTAAAAATTTCTGGCCTCTTGCCAAAAACATCTCTAATAACTTCTGTAAATCTGCCTGCCTTTCCTATCTTATTCGTTATGACAGGCCTGCGGTTAACAAATTTTCTGAAAAGGCAACGTTCTTTGGCTTCCATTTTTTTTCATCTAATTCCACCCTGGAAGATTTTGCCATTTTCCATTCTCTCATGCGTCACACGTATCTTACTTGTCATTACTTCTGATCAGGTGCATGAGATCCAGAGTGGCCCGGATGGCATTCCTCCCCGTGTTGTAAGGCAGTGTGCTTATGAGCTGTGGTCTGTTCTCGTTCAACTTTATTCTCTATGCCTTAATACTAATACTTTTCTTCAGTAATGGAAGCGAGCATATGTTCAGTCGATCTGGAAAAAGGTTAGTCGCTCTGATCCTTCTAACTGTCGTCCTATAGCTCACACTTGTATTCTGTCTAAAATTTTTGAAACTATCCTTAACTCTCATTCCCCTCCTCCAGATCATTAGTGTGGCTTTTAACGCTCGAGGTCAACTGTTGACACATTTTTTTACATCGTTAATATCTTATCTTCTGCCCTTAAGGAATGTCTGGTTTCGCTTGACATGTCGAGAGCTTTTGACACGATATGGCACGCTTCTCTACGCTGTAACGTCCCTTCAATTTTATTTACTTCTTCTTGCTCACTCATGTCTAGTTTTATTACAGATCGTCCCATATTGGCTTTTGTTGATAGAGCGACCTCTTCCTCCTTTCCTGTTAATTGTAGTGTTCCTCTAGGTTCTGTTCTATCTCCAACTTACTTTTCATCAACGACCTTCTTGGTTGCACTTTTAACTTTGTTCATTCTTATACAAATGATTCAAATATCCATTCTTCCACTTATTTCAAATCTTCTCCCTCTTTTGCTTCTATAGTTGCCTCTCGTTTTTAGTTTCCAGATTAAATTATTGCCAACCTAGATTGGATTTATTGGTGGGGGGCCACAGCATTCTTGTGAAATTCAATTCTTTAAAAACTTAACTTCTTCATATCTCTCTCTCAAAAACACCACCCAACTTTCCCATCTCTTTCGACAGCTATAATGTCTCACTTGTGAACAACAAACATTTTTGGACTGAACATAAAGAAAAAATTATTTTGAAAACATCATATAACAACGATTGCTAAGGTGGCCTCAAAGAAGCTGGGGAATCTGTTTAGGTTGTTAAATTTTTTTTCTTCTGCTCAGTTACTTCAGTTATATAAGGGTCTTAACCGCCCTTGTATGGAATACTGTTCTCACATTTAGGGGCTCCGGTTCCACCCTTCTTTTGGATAGGGTTAAATGTAAGGCTAAGAAACTAATAAACTGTGTCCTACCATTAAACTCCCTTGACGATCTTTCTCTGCGAAGTGACATGGCACACTTTCTCTTTTCTGTAGGTATTATAACGACAGTTTGTTCGTTGTGGTGCTCCCTTTCCAGTCACATATGTTCTGTGGAATTTCTTGTCATCATGTTTTTCCCACTGTATTCAAACCCCTGCTCGACCCTAAAGGATTTACCTTTAGGCATGGGCTTGGGTTGATTATCTCACCTTTAATTTTCTGCCCCCACCTTGAAAAGGGCCCTGCCAGCGAGTGGTAGTGACATTTAAGGAAAAAAAATTTAAAGATCCCCATTCTCATCCACGCCCTCTATTATAATAACATTTAACATCATCCCTCCCAACTTAATCACACCACCACGTTAACACATCCACACAGTTATCACAGAATTACCAAAACAAATGTCAACCAAACCACACCATCTTCACCTACCCACACAGCAAATAAAACTACCTTCCACGTAATGCTCTCGAATTTCACTACCCGAGTTTACTGTGATGCAAATGCAGATTATAAGCAAACAACATCACAACAAATACTTTTTATTTGAGCGATTGGTTAAAACCAGGGCAGCGGAGTCGGAGTCGTGGAGTCGTGCAATTTTCCAGGAGTCGGAGTCGGAGTCGAAAATTCTGTGCAAGTGGAGTCGGAGTCGGAGTCGAAAATTTATAGAATTATTATTATTATTATTATTATTATTATTATTATTATTATTATTATTATTATTATTATTATTATTATTATTATTATTATTATTATTTTAGGAAAGGGAAGTTTCATTTTGTTTCTTGCAAATTTTGTTATATATATATATATATATATATATATATATAATATATATATATTCAATATATATATATATATATACTATATATATATACTATATAATATATATATTTATATATATAGTACTATATTCATATATATACAGGCGTGTCTCAAAAAATTACTAAAACACATGACTGCTTTTGTTTTTCAGGTGTAACTACTGTAACAGAATGGGAGGAGATCAACTTAGCTTTGGACCACCGGAAACGCCCCGGAAGTGCAAAGACGGTTTCAGAAGGCGAGTCTCCGATTAAACCGCCACCAAGCACCCGGACATTGCCTGCATCGAGAGAGAAATTTGAAGCCGATCCAACCGTTCACAAGTCAACAAGAACACTTCTGGACGACCACGGACAGTCCACCAACCCTGCAAAGGACAAGAGCAGGTACAGGACAACCTCATCTGGTCTTTCACCAGAAATCTCTACGACAAAAAGGCTCGGGAGACACACATCTCAAAGGATTAGGGCGCTCCATCGCATTCCTTAAGCTCTACGACTCGCGACACATGCTACATGCCAAGAGGAATACTCCAATGCTCTCAATGAAGCGACCGGACCGGAGACCTTCAATTTTGTGTGAATGGTTACCTGGCTAAGTGTGCAGGAAGATGCAGGGTTTGCCCACACAATTGTCTGAGAGCATGAGGCACCTTTAAATTAAATGGACTTAGATTAATCGCCATAAGTGTACCTACTGGGGTCCTGTAAAATCCTCATGTTAAAGCTGAACATCAATTTAACCTACCAGGGGTAACGGTTGTGCGTGTGGATTTCAATTCGGCATCATAGAACCGTTTTTATTTTTTAACGGAGCGGTCGAAGGGGACGATGAGACCACCTTGCTGCAGGAGTCGGCGCGTCCCACACATCTACGTTCAGCTGATGGAGCCCTCCCCACTACCATCCATGTAAGAGGTCACCTCGAATGCACATATTCCAAACACATGATGAACAAGGCGGTAGTATTGAATGATCCTGCGCGTTTCCCAGATCTCATGCCAATGGACTTCTTTTTATGGGAATACCCTCAAGGCCAGAGTTTATCGCTCAAAACCAAGAACGATAAATGCATTGAAATTGAAAATCGAAAAACAATGTCGCGACATTCCAAATGAACGGTTTCGTGTCGTTTGCAACTCCATTGGTTTGTGTTATCAGCTGTGTCTGGACAATGGCGGTCATCATTTTGAACATTTGCGAACATGATTCTTTAATACATGTATGTTCTGTATTCAAGCCTTTAAACTTATCACTATGTTAAAAATAAAGTTGTTATAGTCTTTCAAAGTCTCTAGTACTATTTGAGACACCCTATATCTTATTAATATATAATATATATATATAATAAGAATATATTCTATATATATATTCGATACCTATCCTATACTATATAACTATGACTATATATATAATTATATATTCACCGTAATAGTACTTATTATAGTATTATCGACAAAGTGAATACAGTATATTCGATTTTAACTTTTAGATACGTCTTTGAAACTTGAACACTTGAAAAGTACTTAAACTTAAGTTTCGTATATTTCTTTATAATAAAAATTAAAAATAATTTGCATTATAATTACGTTATAATTTCCGAAACTGAAATATAATTGTTTGTCATGTGTTGCGCCTGCATCTCTATGTCTTTACGGTACTTTACCGTTATAGCATTTGGAGATTAGATCTCATTGCGAAAAGTGGTATATTTTTTATTCTCAAAAGCAAGCGAAAAAAAAATAGAAACAAAAAAATGTTTTCACACGTGTAACTCTGTCTCGACACACGACATCACAAGTACGAAACACTCTTTACAATCGAGCCTGGAAGTGGACTCTGGACCGTCGAAAATTTGCTCGCTTTGAGTCGGAGCGGCATTAGCGGAAAGTCGGAGTCCGACAAGTTTTTTGTTTAAAGTGGATCTTGTCCCGAGTTCGGACCTTATTGAAAGTTCCGAGTCTAAAAATCCAATTCGACAAGATGTATGCGAGAAGGTCCCGATAGTGATGATTACTCTGTCATGTTCTGTACTTAATGGAATTGTATAGTCTAATTATTTTTAAGCCAGGACTCCGAACGAGACACTCCCTGGAGAATACTATCAAATAGAAAGGATGCACAACACGGACAAATTACGACACATGTAAGATTTGGAGATAATAGAAAACGTAATAACTTTAAACAATATCTAGTCAAGATTGTATATAGAATTCATTTGGAACTTATTTCTGCTCGTCAAATCTAATAGTATAATAAAGAACTTTTATACAATAATTTATTCCTAAAGACTCTACTATAGATATTCAGTGGTATCTACCAAAGTGGGTACTCCAAATGATACATATTAGGAGGGGTACGCCAAAATAAGTAATAAGTAGTGATACTTCACACGAATATTCACTATATATTAATATAATTATATATTAATTATTAATTTATTCATATATATATATATGATATAAATTAATTAAATTAAATCTTATTATAATTATAGTATTAATCTGTGATTATAATGGTAATTTACAATAACTGTACCACCGTATTGTTACCAGTGGACTAAGTCCTCCGTGGAGTTATTTTTATTCAAACCATGAGTCCCGGATAGTTTATGAGTAATCCGTCTACGTGTTTTATCTCAACGTTGTTCACTGAGGTATATACGTTTAAATAATAGACGTATGAATATAAAATCTGATGTAATC
>JABUQX010122201.1:0-12838 GCA_015478945.1 Trachelipus rathkii | reverse complement strand
CAGAACTAAGAATATATATACAACGACAAACCTAACATACCTCACGATTGAATCTGCTAACATTCACAAATTCCCTACTTATTCAAAGGTGAAGTAGCTAACAGGACATACAAAACACAATGTATCCCTACTTTTCCAACATGTCAGCAGCAGCTAAAGCAGTATTATCTAACAAAATCGCTTAACAAAGTAACCAATCTATCAAAGATAACCCCATATTGAACTATGAATTTGATACTACCCGTTCATCCCCCCAAAGCCGCCACTCACATAAATATAAACGTCATTTGAATTATGAATAAACGTAGACATTAGCAAAATTCTCGGCCAAACATAACATTACTCAGCAAAAACTTAACCTAAGCACACGTTTCTAACACAACATCACCAGTTAACACAGTAATATCTTTCGAAACTTATTATTTCTCTAGCAAATCAGTGTTAATTTCACATTGCTATAGTAATATTTAAAACGTAGCAGAAATTAAACATAACACTTAACATATCTAACACTTACAATGGAGGAAAACCTACAATAGATACTAACATTTGGAACTACGCATAAGACATTAACATTTGGAGCTATGAATAAGTTCTCAACCTACCCCTCATTACACAGCAAAACTCAACGTATCCCTGCTTTTCAATCATATCATCAGCAGCTAAAGCAGTATTATCTAACAAAATTCCTTAAAGTGTCCAAACTATCAAAGATACCCGCATCTTGAACTATGAATTGATACCACATTCATCAAAGTGTCTTGCATATAAAATATAACATTTTGAACTATGAATAAACGTGGACATTAGCAAAATTCTCTGTCAAACATAAAATAACCTATCGATCATACAGATCAACGAATAAACGCTAACAACTTAGCCTATCCTACCTTTCGAAACATTACGCAATACCTTCGAGTCGTTAGGCTTATCATTAGAGTTACTTTTATGTTTATACAAAAGCTTTCACGAATGCGCTCACTCAGCAATATAATCTCAATCTTTACTATACATAACAGAACAATTTTCAACGATGAGTCCCAACTACTCGGAGATCACCCCGGAGATGCATGAAGACCCATCTCGGGGTGCCCCGAAGATGGGGTGTAAGCGGTTACATACGGGCACAGCCCTTAACCTATGTGTGTGTATGCTCGCGTGCGTAAAAATCGATTCCCTTTGGGAATCGATTTTTTCGACTCGCTCAAGGTCAAATAATAATAATAATAAAGCGTAAGAATGTTCAAGGTCAAATTTACTTTTACGATAAGCCTAAGCAGGGTCTTTCCAACGCTGAACAAGGTGTAGCGGGTGCTACCTCTAAGAGGTAACACCCACTTAGGGGGTCCTACGGATACGAAAACTCGGCTTAAGCGAGATCACCACATCAATTAATACTGTGCCAAATTTCAAAGCAATACGATAACTCTAACATAGAAAAAAATGACTACTACCAAACTGGCCCCATACTACTATATATATATATATATATATATAATATATAATAATAATATATAATATATATATAATAATATATATATATATATATATATATATATATTATATATATATATATATATATATATATATATAAAATATATATTATATATACAGTTTCAAATGTTTTAGTTGCTTAAACTTAAAAGCCTCTTTAATAATTTAAGATTCAAGGATATTATGATTATAATTTAAAGTCTTTTGGTCAAATATGGCATGTAGTTTAAAAGTTCTTTTACCAGATTTTATTTACCTATTTCTGAATTGCATTTTAAAGCTAGATTTATCCAAAAGGTATTTTTTGTTAGGCGTAGTTCATTTTGATATCAAACCCTTTAAGTTGTTTATCAAAAAATAGTCAATTTAGTAAATGGTGGTCATATTAGCCTATTCATATTATAATAGTTATTATAGTTATATGTATTAGGTTTGACTAAATATTATCAGCTACAACAAAAAAAAAATGTTAAAATATTTTTTTTTTTACTATCGTTTTTTAGATGAATGCAGTTCTGCTATAAATTAAATATTTAATAATCGAGTTGAAAATGTCTCATATTACTTTCAACCAATTAATTTATCAATTAACACCAATGTGTTATAATATATTCAGAAAAAATACCTAATATAAAAGAGAATAATAAAAGAGTGTCTTCCGTCGGAGAAAGCCGGAGGACTTAGTTGACCTATCCAGGACCGGTCCGGAGTCTGAGATCTTAAAATAAAGGTCTGTAGACTGGCCGGCCCAAGCCGGGAGCCGAGAAGCGTACGATCTACTCCGAGTGCGCGTCTATCCCTTAACGAGTGTGGTAGTAGATAAGATATACATAAGTACTAGGTCCTCAACGTCACTCGAAGGGTTATAGGTTTTTTTTTTTAAATAAATTTAATTGAGTATTAGAAACATGTACAGTATTAGAAGAAGAGCCTTATCTTTTTTCCTATGAAAAGTATATATATATCCCTTCATTCAATATAACAACACAAAAATAATAGTTTAATTAAATAGATAATTAAAAAGAACAGTATCTTTTGATATATTTTTTAAATAATTGAATAGAATAAACTATGAGTGAATAACCTGTAAAATAAACCAACCATATGAGTGGTATATCATGAATTTATAAAAACTAAATATTGATGCTCTTTGCTGCTTAAATTCGTTACATATGTTAATACTGAAAACTTTTAAAATTATGAGTGAAATTATTCACTAACTTTGTAGCAAGTAAATTATAAAAAATTAATGTAAAAAATCGAATAGGGATGATAGTGTGTATTGAAGAAGACTGTATTTCGAAAATATATTGACCCATTCGTAGGGGATAGCTTACGATGCGTCGGGTAGAGAAAAATCTTGCTTGACGACTGGTGGTGCTACAGGTATAAGAGTGCGAATCCTTCGAGGAGATAATGAATTAAATGTTGTGAAGTTTGTGTTGGCATAAACCGGTTGTAGATTAGGTATTTATATTCGTAGGGATGAGAGAGTAGGATATCTCAAATTGATGGAGCTAACCGATATTGGCCAATGAACCTGAGAAATGAATAATGAGAAAGGGACGTGTGTAGTGTGGTACTATAGAGCGGACAGTGGGTTGTATGAATTACGTGTATCTATGAAGAAGTAGATAGTAAAGAATTGCTTTTATTCACCGGTCACCTTTGTAACCGAAGACTATATTATGTTGTAGAACATTTACGTAAAATTCTATGAAGAAATAGTGCCCCTGGAGACACTAGTAGGATGTACGAGGATGGAATGGAGGGATATAGAAATTTGAATGAGTTGGACCTAATTCACCCAAAAGTGAATCATTTGTACATTCGTGACCGAAACTAAAGCCCATAAGCACAACTCTACAATAGAGATAAAGAGTGGAACACTAAGAAGTGAAAAGCAATACCAAGGAGCGAAATATTAAGAAATTCGAGTTTTCTTTAGTATTTATACACGTACCTTTGGAAGAAGGAAGTTGAAGGCGAACACACACGATAAAAAAGTTTTTCGAAGCCATTGTCAGACATTTCAACATAAACCAGGTAAATTTTTTTCAGTTAATTCTAAAAGAATACCCCAAAGTAAATCGCAGAGATAGCGCACGTTATGTACCGAGTTCTCCCAGGGTGCTTTACCGCGAGATGAACGACAAGATAGGACTATTTCCCCCCTCTCTCGAGAAGGGTCTCATGCGACAAACCTCGTCCCTCTTATGTGTAGTGTGCGAGGTTATGCCAGCCGGAGGTTCCTCGGCGCTCCTCTATAGAGGGTAATGGAAAAGAGTTTTGTGCCCAAACCCTCGTGGATACGCACCGTCGGGCTCGAGCCCCCTTGGATATGTTACAGAGTGAATAGCCGTTTACATAGATAAATGACGTCCCCTTGGAAGGGAATAAAGGAAACTTGGCCAGTAATTTATGTAATTATATCATACAATGAGAAATAGATATATATATATATATATAAGATAAATAATTATATAAGTTAAAAAACATATACTCTTCTATTTTAGTTTTATTTAGTATATAGATATATACTGTTCAGTATTAAGGTATTAATATTATATTATCAGAAGTGAATTAAGAAGGAAGAGTGAGATAGAGAATGTGAAAGCAATCCTAACTTATTTGTTGAAAAAAATAATATAAAAAAAAAATAAAAAATATAAATTAATTTTTACACTAAGCCTAATATATTATCAGTAATTCTACATTCTTATAATCTCTATAGAGAAAAAGTAATATTCTTTTTAATTTGAATTGAAACTAAAAAAAAAACAGAGCTACCTCCTCGTTGAGCGTGTATAATATATATATAAGTCTTGAGAATGAAAGCTAAATTGAAATTTTAAAATGTGTCAAATAAAAAGTACAAAGGCACTTGCTCCCTTTATGGGAACTATAAAGAACATTATTATATTTTTTGAAGCTCTAGGTTTATTACATAAAACTCACATAATAGGAAGTTTTTTATTCAAGTGAAAAATGGGGGTAATACTTTAGCTGAGGTGAATAAAACTTTACGTAACTATACATAAAACCATATAAATTTTTTAAAAACTATCTTGGTGGTTATCAAAATATAATTTAAATTCTTTGAAGCTTTTTTGTATTACCTCGATTCCAAGATAGTATTATGAAATGCAGTATTCTATGTAATAAAATATCGGAAAACAATATATTCATTACCAGCGAAAAATAACAGTTGAACTAAATCAGGACGTTTTTCTTTAGGAGAGATAACACTATTGATGCGTCCTTGTTTTTCAGAAATATTTTCCATAGTAAATTATTTAATATAATATACGATAGACAAATATTTATGTTTTTGATTAACTTTTTTTTTTGCGATTATCCAACGATTCAATTATTAAAACCCATAAGGTTATATTTATACTGTAGGATATGAATTATCACCCAAAGCGTATGTCTAGATTCAAAATAAAAAATTAAGACTCTTGTTAAATAATAACTCTCATTTCGTTCTACGAGTAGCAATATAACAAACAAATTGATGAGCACAATAATTCTCTACATAACTACATTTATATATATATAATATTAAATAAATAATGTAATATATATAATCTATAACCATTATTAGGTTAGTATATTATATTATTATCATATAGTGTACATAATAATATATATATCAGAGACGACACCGAGCGCGGCTATAATTTTTCGAGATCCGTCATCGGCTATTCGGGGCTCTCTCTGCAACAAAACAACATCTCAACTAGTGCGTCGTCGGCTATTCGACTGCATTTTTGAAAACCTCAGTGCGGCATTAATTATGCGGCTATGTCGGCATCTTATCACTGGGCGACGCCACCATAAATGGATACCGTTAATTACAAAGTAAACTTTTTGCGAGTTAATTATTGACTAGTATCTTATTAAAGATAAATTGACGAGAGACATTCGTAATTGTATAGTTAATTTTTTTATAAATGATGTGAACTACTATAAATGCTTAAATAGACTTTCAGTAGCTATAGGTCCTCTACGCTCCTCGCATTGATCCACTCCTGGCTAAATCACTGTCCTGCATGGGAACGTGGTTATTTTCCCTTATTATAATTTTTTGTTCTCCATTTGAGGAAAAAGAATGGTCCTGAATAACCTTTAACATACCTGTCAAAGGATCGATGCACTTGGCCCTGGAGGATTGTTCACCCCACCATCGCGCTGAAAGCCACCTCTAACACTAGTGCTGCTAACTAGGGTAAATGGGAACCTCCTAAATAATGGTAAATTTTAAATAACTATTGGATATTCTATATTATGTATAATGATCATATATCATTTATTCTCCCTTTGGCTCGTTTAGTGGGTGGGAAACATAGGAACAGCTCGGATTCTTTCTTGAGAGAGTAGCGCACTCCACTCCTTCATGGACTTTCAGGTAATGACCGATTTCACCATCCTGAGTTGCTAGAGACTCTGCTATTGCAACGTAACCCAAACTCTAGTAAATACAAATTTACATTTATAGGAGTGTCGTTAGCTGAATGTGGGAGTCTTTTTTCATGTTTGTGGTTAACTGTATCTAACTGCTGTAAGCTCTGCTGCTTCTGTTTCTCAGGTGTAATGGTTTAGATGGAGTCCCCTATACTTTCCGATTAAGGTAATGCCTGACCCCGATCTCTGATCCACACATAGTCAGAGAATGCAATTGTTCTTTTCTATAGCTACTTAAGAGTGTGAAGGTATAAGGGATAAGTGGAAAGGGCAGTGGCGAACATAAGGAAAAGTCCCTATATCATGAAATAAAAGGTTCCCAAAGACTCTCATTTTCTAGCCATTCTGTAGGAGGGCCTGATACGGAAGTGGCCTCATACACAATGAATGTAATAAATTTTCACTACTTCTCTCATCTCACGGGGATGAGTCCTTATAAAATTGAACATTCTTTCATCAACCAAAGTTTGGTCATCGATGAGGCAGGAGGGTGGCCCCCAATGTAATGCCCTTTTTCTCCCCCCCATAGAATAAACATGTATCAAGACAGCGGCGCCCACAGGCTGCATGACCAACCTGTGTACTCGTTCCTATGATCCTGAAATATGTTAAAATTATAATATATATGTCTTATATTACTGATTTTTAATAGGCATAAATATTGAATATTAATAAAATAAACTGAGTGAGAACTAGAGAGCGATATATATAGTGATATCTGTATGAATAATTAGTAGTGAATATGAGATCAAGTGAAGTGTATAAGGTATTATCATATAATGGACAATCGTGAGGGTCATATATATATATATTATATACGTTTACTTTTAGGCTAGTTTAGGTAGTAGATTGGAATTAAGATTGTAGAACGAGTTATACTGGAAGCGGTGTCTTGCGTAGTGATAAACCGAAAAACATTTGTCGCAATATCTGTGTTTAAATGTATAAAATATTTATAGTTTTATTATAGACACCGAGATTTCGAATTTGGTATAGTGAGGAGTTGTAACTATTATATATATATATAATATATATATATATATTATATATATATGTAGCTGTAGACAGCGACCCACCACGAGATATATTCACCGTATTATAAAGCAAGTGCTCTAAAGAAAGCACTTATGTTGAGTGAGTGTGTTTTATGCCTAGGTCTCGCAGACGACCGAGAAAAAAGAAGTGTGATATTCATTTCAGTTAGAGAGATGGTGTTTCAACGATGAAAATTTAAGAGTATCAATATGTGAGTGTTGGGCAAGCAAGAGCGATTGTACAGGTACAGAACGGGGTTATATTGGAGGTGTGTTGTAGGTTAGGTTTGTTATGAATATTTGTATTATTTATAAATTTATTTAAATTATAAAATAAAAAAAATTCGTTTGAAAGAACATTAGTTTATTTTCCAAAAAAAAATACTTTATATTTACCGCACGATCTACCCTCTGTGAGAGGGAACCTCCCTTGGGCTGCTTGATGAGGATGGTGTTTTTGGCATCCATTTGGTTTTCGCCCTTTAAAACCCTCGCAGAAGGGGACCATCACACTATCATAAGGGAGTTCCATCTTGCCAGAAATAAATATAACGTTTTATAAAATATCAAAAACTTATAAAATGAACTTGTCTATAATTAATCAGCAACAATTTCTTACGCTAAATTTCTTTTTTTAATAGTAACTACTACTACCTTGTCACCACAGGGGTCTTCAGTTTTCTTTTGGCGACAATCTTGATCGGGTTGGCCACCACTGGGGCCCTGTTCTGAAGGTTCCACAGGGCCTGGATCTTAGCTATGGTCCTCCTCCACTGTGAGGCCCCCTTGCTCCAGCCCTGTATATCACTCACATCTGTTATAGTCGCCCAACAGATTGAGTGTGTGCAGCACTGAACAACAATAAGATATTTTATTCAAGAAATTCAACAAGATTATGGAGTTTAAATCTTAAATGACAAATCATTATTTGTTAATACTTATTACTTAATCAATATCATATTAATAATTATATTATTAAGGGTTGTGAAAAACGGTTTTTTTTAATTTTGGTTTTTTTTTTGAAACAAAAAAACACGTTTTTTTTAAAACAAAATTTTTTTTTTTATTCCTGATTTCCTAAAGTCTAGGTTCACTGTAGCAAGTACTAAAAATGTTTATAAATCTAACTTACAGTAGTAACCTTTTATTAATTCTAGGGCCTAAATTATTGACTATTGAAATAGCGATAGATTATACGCTAATCATATATATATATTATATATATAAATATAGCGTATATATATAGATACGTAGTAATTGAGTATAATTATACTCATATGACATCAAAAAAATCGATGGTATAAAGTGGTTTTGGTGTCAGCAGAAAATGAGAATTGGTAGGAAAGTGATTGATTTCTGGGAGGGAAAGACGTATGTGCGTAAGTAATACTTTCTTTAAAACACAGAGTTCCATAGGATCTAGTTGGTTGGGGTAGAGATTGGTATCGAACGGAAAAGTTATGATTGATCTTTGTGTTGGTGAAGAAGGAGATGTTGAAGTATGTATTGATGTTACAATCATGAGGGGTTAGGAAATGGGTTATTCGAATCAATTTTGTGTTCCTAGATGTCAAATTAAGTTAGGTTGGGACTTGGATTGAAGGCTTCTGAGAGGAAGGGTGAATACACGGGATAGAGAAATTGCGGAGTAAAAATAAGTGATAGTGGCCAGTATACGTGTAAAGAATTTCTAAAAAAACTTAACTGGTAATAAGTGATAAGTATGTAACTATAAGCGCCTCGCGCTATATATAGTAACTGTACAGAGCGTTGAATTTAGACAAAGTTGAAATACGTGTATATAAATCTGCTGAAGGTAAGATGAACGGATAGCTAATTTTGCAGTGCAAGAAAGAAGTTAGGAAATTTTCATGGGTGTGCTAAAGTAGGAAGTAAGAATGATAAGCAGTGAGTGGTGGAATGAGAGTTGAGGCAAGCAGTTAAAAGTAAAAAGAAGTTGTATTTATTTTATACAATTTCAATTTCTAATTTTCAAAAGAAAGATGCTGTGGATTATGATTAAGTGAAGGAAAAAATCATCGAATTAGCATTATAAATAGGTGTGCATACGTAGAGAAAAGAAGAGGTAGAATAATCAGTTTGGAAGGAGGATGAATAGGGACATACAAAGGAATAGGACTCTTTCTGAAGGAAGCGCGAAGGGTTAAAGAAATGTAGAATGGGGAACTGCTAATAGGAATAAGTGTCATGGGGATTTGGTGTTTTGTAATTGATCATAACATAGGGTATGATGAGTGGTGACCAGGTGTAGGAAAGAACACTTTTCAATATAAATCTGTATAATATAATATATCGATATCAATATTTTAAGCGCCTAGATAGTTATAGATTATAGATTATAGTATATATATAATAGGTGATAATGTGAAATATATAGTAGTATGTATTGTAGGTTTGATGGTATACTCAAGTAAGGTAAGTGAAGGTATTTTAGGGTAATTAGTTTATTCTCAAATGAAGGAGGAATATAGGGTAGAGTGAGAAAGTTAAAGAATTGAGTTTAAAATCTGCAGTATTTGTATAGATAATTTATGGTTATGAAATGTATACTCATAAGAAAGGCAGGCAAGATGTGTGATATTATTGGATTTGGTATGATTGTGATAATTAAAGCGTTTATGGATAGAGGGTATATATAAGTTTCGGGATTGTGAGGAGAGCAGTATATAAATTCGTACACTTTATATATTAAGGAGTAAGTGAGGAGTGAATATAAAGGAGACTGTAGAAATTATTAGTATAGGTTTATTTAGTTTATATTTATAGATATTATGTTAAGGTGAATAATATTATGCTTTATAGGTGTTATTGGAGTCTCGAAAGTATGCATCGAATAGTGATACTAGATAAGGATTGAGATATTATATGAAGAACAAGGTGTGAGCGTATTTTAAGGTATAGGTATAATAAGTGATATATTATATAGTGGATGTTTGGATCAGTAATCTTTATCATTGAAGTCTAAAATGATAGAAAAATGAAGAAGAAGATAAATTGTTATAGTTTATTATGGGTTTTTAGTCAATAAGAGTTTAGTGTTATAATAGGAGTTTAATAGAGTAAGGTCTAATATATTTATATGGCAGTTGAGTATATACGTGAATATTTATAGTGTTTATATATATGCTCGATAGCTAGAGCTGACTGGTGAAATCAAGAAGTTGCTCATGTGATAGTGTGAGGCGTGTGGCTGAGCGTAAAGAATAGAAGTCGCGTGTCAAATGTGATTGGTTTAGTATTAATGCGGAGTGAGCCAGGGTTGTGTGTCTCCTTGGTTATCCAATTTGTACAATGGATGGTGAGGTTATGAAAATGAATTGACAGGAGTTTTTGTTTTAATGGTAAGTTATATTTTCCCCTTATGCAATGATGAATTTATTTGATGGTGAAAGGGGTGCTGTGGAGCGACATCTGAATGAGAGATCGTGGAGCGAGTATGGTAAGAGATTGGGGCAGGCGCGGTGTGTCAAAAAGGTGCACAGGGAGTGGTTCGTTGAAAGTAATACGTAGATAAGAGTTAGGTTATGGTTGCTGAGTGGAGGAACGTCTCGCCATGTGAGTATATTGTTGAAATTGTGAGCAGCTGCGCACATACGGTCTGAGTTTAAAATATTTAGGATGAATAGGTTAGAGTTGGAAATGAGAAAGAAGAACCTTCGGCATTATTGGCATGATTTAGTAGGAAAGTTTACGTTGACATGGCAGCGTAGGATGGACTGTTCGTGTGAATGTAAAAACGCTAAGTCTTTTATAGTGCATAAGGGATGTGTGTCAATGTGACGGATGTTGTTACCTGTGGTGATCGTAATACATCTAGTGTAGTGAGAGTACCTAATATTGTTCCTGTAAAGTAAAGAGGTACTTCGATCTAAAGATTCAATGTGTTCAGAGATGGACAATCTTTAGGAGTGTGTTAGGTCTGAGAAGAATTTGATAAAATTGAGGAATTAAAACATATTAGAGAGTTGTGTGGTGTGAATAGAGGGGTAGATCATTTAAAACATAAAGATAATAATAAATGATAAAGTATGATTTTATGAGATGGTTTTGGATATGTGGAAAGGTATATATTATAGAATGACTAGTATCTGGTTTATAAGCAGTAATTGTATAAGTGGGCAGTAGTGTGTTTTGATAAACTAATACCTGAACTTGGATAAAGATCGAAGAAAAGTGGATTGAGTCTATAAAGGAATGCGAGTGGATCAAAGCTACAGAGAAATTGAGTTTTGAGGTGATCTAGATATATATATAGTATAACATATATAGAAGAGAATATGGCAGGGGTTTTGTGAGGGGGTTATGGTTGTGAGCCCCCCTTGTAGTGTCATAGGGTATATGAAACTACTCATACTCTCCACTGTATAACGATATTATTTATCCATAGTATGTAGGGTCCGTCGCAGTCCGTGAGTAATTAGGGTGGATTTTTAATGTACTGCAGGATCGAGTCCTATTAACTATATTTATTTGGTAACAGAGGTGTATGATATATATATATAGTAGTGATTAAGGTGGGTTATCTATTTCGAGGCGTTGAAATTACTCTTACTTGCTTATTTTTCTTTTCGATGCATTGATACTCAGCACTCATTATACCACTCAGTTTTGGATTTAGAGAAAAGGTATGATGAAGAATATATTATATGTATATATATTAATTAATATTAATATTAAATATATATATATTAATATATTAATATATATTATATTAATTATTAATATATAATATTATATATATATATATATATATATTATATATATATATATATATATATAATAAATATAACTATATATATATATATATATATTATAAGTTAATTAATTATATATATTAATATATATATTATAATTAATTAATATATAATAATAATTAATAATAATATTAAATAATAATATAATATAATATAAATAATCAGTATGTGGAGAGAAATGTTAAATTTAAATTATATAAGCCCTAGTAGCATATATAACATTAACTTATTATTATAAGTACTAAAACTATTACTTTATATATATATTGCTTATACTTTCATTTTAACATATATTGTAATATTACTCTGCTTATTTAATTGCTAAATAACCTAATAAATAGAGCTATAATTATATATGGTATGAAATAAGTAATTTTAAAAATAAAAACAAAAAAAAAAAACTAAATAAATTTGACAATTGATTTTCTTTTTTTAAATAAATAAAAAACGATTGTGGTATTTTTTTTAAAAAAAACGACTGCTAATTGGTTTATAAGTGCTATAAACCTCATATATTTATTTAAGTTAGTCATTTATGATGCATACTATAGTTTTTCATGCGATATTACTTAAGATAACCTACTCACTCTGAAAGTTTAGTTCTTATTTGAGGTCTTGTGTACATAGTACTTAGGTTTGTCACTCACATTGAGCCCTCAGGAGCTCCTGGAGAATCCTCAATCAGTCAGGATAGGATCAGGGTCCCATAGGAAGGTTTGTGGCCATAGGTCCTCGGTGACTCACCGCAAATGGCGTGAGATGCTGCCACGTATTGGTCATGTCCGTATGGTGGCCTTACCTTACCGTGAGATTGCTAAACTTCATGATGAAATCTCTTGTATGTTTTCACCCAGTAACTGCGTGGTTTGCCTGTTTCTAAAGACAATAATTTTATTGTTATTTAGTTTGTTTAAATTAAAATAAATATTACACCTAATTATGTTCTTTGGTTATGAGGGGACTAAGTATAAAAATGACAAATTAAATTTTTAATTTTCTTCCTTCACCCTTCTCCGCCATGACCGGCCAAAGTTTAGTCACTGGCACCCATGTCTTGAGGCGTTGTCT
>JABUQX010122200.1:57500-65000 GCA_015478945.1 Trachelipus rathkii | reverse complement strand
TATATATATATACATGGTTGTATCGTTAATATTTCGAAAAATTAAGTATGATTTTCCTTGCATAAATATAAAATTATATGTGTCAATAAACATTTCACCGAAAACGCCTCATTTCCAAGATACAAGGTGATGAAACCTATTTAAACTTTAAATTACAACAAATAAACAGTAAACTAAATTTGAAAAGGTAATTAACAAATTCATTCAATTTATTTAATTATAAGAATACATACATTACTGCACAGAAGAAAATATACAACAGAAATAGTACGAAACAATGGTGCACTAAGGTTATAACAAATGTTGAAAACCAGCGGCAATACAGGCCTCTATTCTGCGACGCATTGATTGGCGGACACGTTCAAATATACCGTGTGTGCCGAATTGTGTCACAAGATGATACGATTATGCGATCCCTTAATTCTTCGGGACTTTCAACTGGTTGCTGTATAAACTAAATGTTTCAGGTGACCCCACAAGAAGAAATCCAATGCAATTAGGTCTGGAGACCGCGGAGCCCAAGGTTCTGTACATCCTCGACCTATCCATCGGCGTGGATATACAGTGTTCAAATAGTCACGAGCAACTAAATTGAAATGAGCTGGGCGCCGTCGTGCATGAAATACATTTCGATCTTAAATGTAATGGGACACGTCTTCTAGTAGTGTAGGCAAGTCAGTTCAAGGAATTGGCGATAAACGTCTCCAGTAAGCCCTCGCTGGTAAAAAGAATGGACCTATCAGATGGTCGCCAACAATTCCGACCCATACATTAAATGAAAACTAGTATTGATGGCGGCTTTCAACTATTGCATGTGCATGTGGGTTCTCATCAGACCATATGTGATTGTTGTGGAAGTTCGATATGACGTCTCTGGAAAATTTGCCTCATCGGTGAACAATATTTCTGCTAAATGGTGAGGATTGTCTGCAATTTTCTTTTGCATCCATCGACACAAAGCTACTCTTGCAGGAAAATCTGTTGGTACAAGTGCCTGCACTCGTTGGATGTGATAAGGGTACAGAAGTTGATTTTTCAATACCCTGAAAACTGTCGAATGACTTACATGCAGTGTTGCAGCAATCTTTCTGGTACTTGTTGTAGGACTGTCCTCAAGTTCTTGGAGAACCTGTTCTTCGACATCTGGAGTTGATACTGTGCGAGGTCGCCCGTTTCCATTAGTAGGTTTTTTAAAACTTCCTGTTTCTCTAAGACGTTGATGGAGACGTGCAAACATAGTATGATGCAGGATGACACGATTAGGGTACATTTCTTCATAGAGACGCATGGCTGCTAATGAATTACCATTCGTACGACCGTAAACAAAATGCATATCGCACATTTCACTATTTGTGTAATTCATTTTGAAAACATGAGCAACACTTGAACACAGAACTTGACGCGACACGGACTAGTATATGTATAAATGAAGCGAGATACAGAACTAGTAAATAACAGGTAGGTAACCTTTCCTACGGTATATTTGTGCTTATTATTAAAAGTTGAGATGTGGCACGGGACGGGCAATGGAATATATCAGATATGTCCCACATAAGTTTCATCACCTTGTATCTTGGAAACGAGGCGTTTTCGGTGAAATGTTTTTTAACACATATTATCTTATATCTATGCAAGGAATATCATACTGAATTTTTTGCAATATTAACAAGTACACTTATATATATATATATATGTATATATATATATATATATACGGTATATATATATATATATATATATATATATATATATATATAGAAGCAATATATATATATATATATATATATATATATATATTTCTATAAAATTTATATATATATATATATATATATATATATATATATATATATATATATATATATATATATATATATATATATATATATATATATATATATATATATATATATATATATATATATATATATATATATATATATATATATATATATATATATATATATATATATATATATATATATATATATATATATTATAGAATGTCACTCACGGGCAAGGCCCTATTCAAGGAGAGGAAAAAAAATAATAATAATAATAATAATAATAATAATAATAATAATAATAATAATAATAATAATAATAATAATAATAATAATAATAATAATAATAATAATAATAATAATAATAATAATAATAATAATAATAATAATAAATAAATAAATAAATAAATAAAAATAAAAATATATAAAGATATTTCAGACTTCTTCATTAGTCTTTGACTTCCATATATCTTCTTCTTCTTAGAAAACTTTTCCTCCTCATCCATGATCATCAAAGAATCTGCATAAACAAAACTGATTAGCAGAAGTTTCTTCTCCCTGCTTCTTTTCTTTCTTTCTTTAGTTCTCTTGTTTCATCAGCATTATTAATAATGGAGGAACCATTCAAACAATTTACTTCTAACTGATCCTACGTTTCGATTAGTTTTCATTTTCTCCTCTTCTTTTCCTTCAAAACTTTTCAGACTTCAGAATCTTCAATGGCATGCTTCGGACATAACATCGGACAAAACATCGTGAGTATGAATTGGTGCGACTGACGATAATCCAACCGTTGCTGCCAATGGAGACTATCACCGTTAGCTCAATTGACGAAAGTTCAAGTAGATCGGCCCAATAAAGTCTCTAGTTTAATTTTTTTCTCAAAGTATTCTTCTCAAAACATTTTGCACTTAGCAATAAATTTTATTATTCTTGTTAAATATTATATCGGCAAATTTGTAGAAACTGTACTGTGACTAGTGAGGATATAGTCAACCACCTCACAAGGATAGCGTAAAAAACAGAACCTCCTAAGTTCCCTGATCACAAACTGGTATTATAATGAAAATTAATTTAGGTTGTTAGGCTAGGTTGTTATTTTAGGTTAGGTTAGGTTAGGTTAGGTACCTCGGTAGTCATAGTACAGTTTCTACAAATTTTCCAATTATATCTTTTTTGTAAACCAAAAATAACTATGCTATTAAGTAAAATTTTTGCATTTAATTATTTCATAAAGAGCTCTTTAGTCTTGAAAATTAGTTGTGTGCAAACATTTAATGAATTTTTATATTCCATAAATCTTGGAAGATCTCTTTAAACACTCTTTACTATTCCGATCTTGCAATCTCAATTTCTTCTGTTGCTTTCAAATTTCCAGACATCTTCACTTGACGACAGCCAAACACAATATATATATATATATATATATATATATATATATATATATATATATATATATATATATATATATATATATATATATATATATATATATATATATATATATATATATATATAATATATATATATATATATATATAGTCACCTCCCGAAAGTAACATGCATGTAACTAAAAAACTATAACAGCTACAGGAAAATAAATAACATTTTATTAATCAGGAGACATTTTTATCCATGAAATAAAAAAAATAACGCTTATAGAAAAATTTAAAGGTTGTTAAAAATATTGGAAGAAAGTGTGTTTGAGAAGAACGCCGGAGCTCTAGCGCTCTGAGGGAGCGTCAAAGTTACCAAATGTCGATTTTTTTTAACTAAAAGAAACCCCAAGGGTAAACCACAAAGATGGATAGGGTCGGGGTTTCTCGGCCTACCGGGAACGACGGGGCGGGGGAGACTTCGGCCCCCCCTATGTCCCTCCGTTGGCTCGAACCCCCTAAAAATGAAATAAAAAAAAAGTTAACATTTTCTTCTGGTATAATCAAAACAGGTGATTATGTGTCTCTTCCTTTCGTACTACTGCAGAAATGGAAGGTGAGAGCGTACGCTGCCAGACCTAAGATTATACTAATATTTAAAGTGTTATTAATAAATATTAGAATAAAATAAATTTTTTTTTTAAGTTTCATCGATGAAATTGCATGCTGAAATCAAAAATGTTATTTATTTTCCTGTAGCTGTTATAGTTTTTTAGTTACATGCATGATGCTTTCGGGAGGCTGGCCATATATATATATATATATATATATATATATATATATATATATATATATATATATATATATATATATATCTCTCGATTTTTTTTACTATTTATATACATATATATATATATATATATATACTTAACTAATATATATAACCTATATGAGTTTCATAGCGCATATAAATGGTTTTTTTTTTTTAACTCTTTTTTTCATATATTATTGGTATATAATACTAGCAATCAATTAAGATTAGGGCGAGAAAGATACGAATTATGAAAATATTAAAAATTAATTAATAAAGTAAGCAAAAACGTTCATTTTGATTGAGAAAGAAAAGGCATTTCCTTGTTAAATCGTGAAAGAATTTAAGTTAGGGTAAAACATAATGTTTCCGGGGAAAATTCGCTCTTTATCATAACCTGAACTAGAAGGCCGTAAAAAAAACCAACCTATATGGATCGGCAATGCATTAAGTCTATAACCTAACTTACATGGATCGGCGATGCAGTAAACTTATACCTGTACTAAATGGATCTATTTTGCCGTAACTTTTTCTCTTGTTTTCGAGCTCTTCTAAATAAAATTTTTTGCATTTACGGAGTCTTCTCGCTTCTCGGTAACTGCCAAACGTACGATGCTTAAAAAAGTACTATTTTATTAAATAATTACTTTTTTTTTGTATTTAAAATTTTCTGATCATGTTTATTCTCCCTGAAATTTATTGTTAGTATCATATAATAATATATGAAAAATAAAAATAAAAAGAAAGCTAAATGTTTATTCTCATTGCAATTTATTCTTTGTATCATATAATAATATATGAAAAAACAAAATTAAAAAGAAAAATAAATTCTCTGAGCCATGCAACTCATAAAGACCTATATATAAACATAGGCCAGCGTCCCGAATAGCTGACACCTGTATCTAAAAAACTGCGATGGCTACATAAAAACTGAATAGATTTTTGAATTCAGCGACCATTTTAATGCCGGAAAAAAATATTTTATTAATTATTAATAAAATAATTAAAATTATTAATAAATTAATTAATAATAATACGGCTGAATAACATCTTACACCTGGCATTTTGGTACTTCTTCTGGCAGCGAGACTCCTCCTCCTGCTGGCTGCGAGAAAACGAGAAAAAAAATTACTTTTTAATTGTGAATGAAAAACATTTCTTTTCATATTTTCGGTAGTTATATATAAATATATATATATATATATATATATATATATATATATATATATATATATATATATATATATATATATATATATATATATATATATATATATATATATATATATATATATATATATATATATATATATATATATATATATATATATATATATATATATATATATATAAGGACCTTTTACTTCATCACGACACTTATTATTTTCTGACAAATGAATGCTTTCGAACAAAAAATTTAGCTTTAACTTAAGTTAAAAAATAAGAGCTATTCATACGAAATAAATATATTTAATTTATTGTGAAGTTCAAAAAAGTTACAAATTTAAGAAAAACAATTCTTTTGAACATTTATTGAGAGAAAATAATACCTTATAATAATAAATAAATGGTCAGCCTCTAGAAGAGCCACAATCCATATCTCAAAAACTACAACAGCTACCGGCCGGGAAAAGGGAATACATTGCTGGAATGGTTAGTACAATTTTAGTGGAAAAAAATAGCTACAGGAAAAAGGAATACTTTTAGATAAAATTTTAGTTAAGAAAATGTAAAAAAAAAAAAAATAAAAAAATAAATTATTGTTAATAGTTATAGTAAGTAATATGAGTAGAAAGCCTATTTAGAGACTTTTTATACGTTACTCGTTAAAATAAATAGACTTTCTAGTATTTTTTTTTTTAACTAAAGAATACCCCAAGGGTATACCGCACCGATGGCAGGAGTCGGGGTCTCTCGGCCTTCCGGTGAACTACGGGGTTGGACTATTTCCCCCCCTCCGGGGAGGGTCTATGGAACCCGGTATTTGGTATTTGGGTGTGGGGGGTTCCTCCGCTCCTCCCCCTGCGGGGTATGGAAAACGTCCCCCCCTGTGTTCCCCGTCGGCTCGAGCCCCCTACATTGCCGTGTAATACCTTTACAAATAATATATATATATATATATATATATATATATATATATATACTATGTATATATAACTATAACTCATATATATATATATATATATATATCTGCTATATATATATATACTATCCCCACCAGCTCGAGCTCTCCCACCCCAAAAAAGCATGTTTATTTATTTTATTCATTTTTTACATTTTCCTAACCAAAATTTTACAAGGATTCCAAAATGTATTCCTTTTCCTGTAACTATTGTAGTTTTTGAGATTTTTTTTTTTTTCCTCGGTAAAATTTATACTATGTATATTATATCATTTTTGAGCTTCACACTAAAAAGTTAAAAAAATAACTTGTCCGAATCCATAAATTCTTTTATAAAAATAAAATGTCGTGAAGAAATACAAGGGCCTATATATATATATATATATATATATATATATATATATATATATTTATATTTATATATATATATATATATATATATACTTATACTCTTATATATAATATTCACTGATATTTGGGTTACTTAGGTTAGGTTAGGTTAGGCTAGGTTAGATTAGGTTATATTAGGTTAGGTTAGGTAAGGTTAGGTTAAGTAAGGTTTGGTTAGGTTTGGGTAAAAACGTCTTTCTTCTTTAAACAATTGTAGTCTTTCCACCCATCTGTTATAATTGTTGTTCTTGTCTTTATGAAAGTCTCGATTACTTTCATTACCATTTAACTAATCCTGCTCATTACTGGTACTAAAAAACATTTACCTGATCCTCTTTCTATACCTCCTATGACCAATCGACTTTTCAACATTCGTCATCTTTTATAATTTCGTTTACCAAAAACTGCATATCAATTGAAACTTATCGTACACTATTTAATTTATTGTTATATGCTTTTTTTATCGCCCTTCATTTTATTTTTCCTTCATTTTCCTGTAATAAAATGTTCGCTGATTTCAAAAATGTATTCAGTTTTTATGTACCTACCGTATTTTTTTTTAGATACACGTGTCAGCTATTAAGTAAGGTTAGGTTGTTAGGTTAGGTTAGTTTTCGTTAGGTTTGGTTAATAACATCTTTCTTCTTTAAACAATTGTAGCCTTTCCACTCATCTGTTATAATTGTTGTTTTTGGTTTTATGTATGTCTCTATTACTTTCATTACCATTTAACTAATCATGCTCATTACTGACACTAAAAAACATTTACCTGATCCTCTTTCTATACCTCCTATGACCAATCGACTTTTCAACATTCGTAATCTTTTATAATTTTGTTTACCAAAAACTGCATCTCAATTGAAACTTATCGTACACTATATGATTTATTATTATATATATTTTTTTTCATCGCCCTTCATTTTATTTCTTCATTTTCCTGCATTAAAATGTTCGCTGATTTCAAAAATGTATTCAGTTTTTATATAGCTACCGTAGTTTTTAGATACAGGTGTCAGCTAT
>JABUQX010122200.1:47500-55000 GCA_015478945.1 Trachelipus rathkii | reverse complement strand
ATATTTCGTCCTCCCACACATAGAACAAATCTTTCAAAACAAGCTGTTTACCACATTCCATGCAAAATGTGCAATAAAACATACATAGGAGAAACTAATGACCTGACAAGAAGAAAATATCAGCATAGCTTGGATCTGAGAAATGATTGCATCAATTCAGCACTTACCAACCATCGCAGAACTTCAAACCACACCATCAATATAAATGCAACAAATCCCATCAGATACATTAACAACGCTACCAACCGTAAAATAATGGATTTTTTTTTGCATATACAACTCTGATAACTACAACAAGCAACACGGTGAAATAAAAATAGATCCTATACATAATGAATATTTAAAATCTTCCCAATATTTCAACAAATCCTTAAAAACAATAACCTACCAACTGGAACAAATCTCACAACAACAGAATATTTAAATTCACTCTGTCATTTGCCTGAAGAGGTCTTAATTAGAAGACGAAAGCTAGCAAAATTTTGATCCATTCATTCGCTTAGTACTTATTAATGTTGTAATTCTATTGAAAGTTTTCATTGAAAAGTGTTAACATTAAAACCAAGGGTTTCTTCACGAAATAAATTTTATATACTATGTCAAAGTAGAATTATATATATATATATATATATATATATATATATATATATATATATATATATAAACTATCTTCTTTATATAATATATAACCTTATTTATATATATATATATATATATATATATATATATATATATATATATAGAGAAGAGAGAGAGCCCGGAAGTAAAAGTTTTACTGTTGGTGCAAAAGTTATATATATATATATATATATATATATATATATATATATATATATATATATATATATATATATATATATATATATATATATATATATATATATATATATATATATATATATATATAAGATAAATATATATATATAGTCTTTATTTCTTCCATATTTCGGAATTTGTGATTTTACCTGGAAATAGAATTTATTGTTTGGTTAGGTTAGGTTAGGTTAGGTTAGGTTAGATATAGTTAATTTAATTTTTTTTTAATTCTTTTACTTACTTTTGCCCATGTTCCATCTAATTTGTTGGTGCCAATATAACATTCTAAATTACAAATTTCACATTTCTTAGCACTAGAAACTAATCCATAAAATTGTAGGAAAGCTAATAACAAATTTTCGTCAGCACAAACGTCAATTATATCATTTAACAACATTACTGTAACTCCATAAATACACGCTGAAAAAAAATTTAAATCTTTATTAAGCAAAATAGAATAATTTTAAAAATGGGAAAAAAACTCATTTAAAAGAAATAATAAGTACACAAAATCGACTTTCTGAAACTTCACAAACTTTAGTTTAAAATAAATAAAATCTCTTATTTCTGATTTTTCCCTCGGATCATAAAATGCATTTCTTAGTTTTATCCATTTAGGAACATTTACCATATATATATATATATATATATATATATATATATATATATATATATATATATATATATATATATATATATATATATATATATATATATAGGCTATATATATATATATATATATATGTAACTAAGTCCACTCGTTATTTATGGGAATTAACAATACATTGATATTAAATCGATTAGTTGTAAATCTATTATTTGTAATAGATATGATAAAATACAAAAAATCGGATCAGTATGCGTACAAAGTTTATATTCATCGGATGTGTTAAGTGGAGTTGTCAGCGTAAAGTTTAGAAATGAATGTAAGTGATTTGTTTTATATATGCAGAAACGATTGGAGTATGCTAGTTTTTTTAGAACATTTCATCCAAATTTTGCAAGAAAAGAGATGTGAGAAATGTTTAAAAGAATGTTCAGTAGTGAGAGTAGGAGAAAAATTTAAATTTTACTGCAATGACCATAGTTGTAGTAAAAGGTATAAGTTACCCAAAAACTATTGGTTTGCCAATAGTAGGTTATCATACAAGGATGCACTTTGCATTATGTACTATTTTGTACAAGATGCAACAGTAGCAAAGGTTTCAATGTACGTTGATTTTAGTTCAAAAACAGTTTGTGAATTTGATTTAACTTTTCCGTGAGGAATATATATATATATAACAACCTTATATATATATATATATATACTCTGCTATATATATATATATAACTATACTCTCTCTCTCTCCCTTATATATATATATATTACCTTTCGGCAGCTACTAAACAGTCTATCAGTAAAAGTTAGGGCTAGTTTTACGGCTCAGTGGATCAGTAAAGTTTAGGTTAGGGCACCACATTTACGGCACAGTGAGTCAATAAAGGTTAGGGCTAGTTTTACGGCACAGTGGATCAATAAAGGTTAGGGCTACTTTGGGGGCTTTTAAGTTTAGGTTATGATAAAGTTTTGTTAGGTAGACACAGATTTACTATATATATATATATATATATATATATATATATATATATATATATATATATATATATATATATATATATATATATATATATATATATACTATATATATATATATATATACTGTATATATATATATATGAACAACAAATATCGATTCCATGTATCGATATAACGAAGTATCGATTTTCGATTTAATCGAACCCAACAAATATCGAAAATGAACTCTAAAAAATTAGTGCTGCCGAAAAGTAAAATTTTACCATATATATATATATATATATATATATATATATATATATATATATGTATATATATATATATATATATATATATATCTTACTTTAACTAATATATATATATATATATATATATATATTTCTTCTCCTCTCAAACAACAAACTCCCTTTAATAAAAAACCCACCATTCTTGGCTTATCTTTCGATACATACCTGACATTTACCCCCCCACCCATTTCCTAGTTTAAAAACTTTAAATAACTCGTTATGTATATGACTAAAGCTAACCTCCTTACAGCTTCAAGTATATACTAAGAATGACGAAAAATCTTTAAATATGTCTTTCGAGAAAGATTGTCCTCTGACTCTAATCAAAGAAGTGGGTGATTGGGGTTGTTATAGGAAAAAGAAATATATATGCTTTTAGCGAATAGGGGAGATAGTGTATATTTTGATGTCCTCAGGTTGTGACTTACGTGAATGAATAATTTGTAAACATTTTTCTGATAAATAAGATTATCTAATGGGATTTTTTTTGTCTGAAAATTGTCTTGTCTCATAATGTGAGATATAGAGAAACAAAGATTGCCTGTTAAGCAAATGAAAAAAAAATTAAAGAGGGTAATTAAAGATATGTAATTCAGAGAGAGAGAGAGAGAGAGAGAGAGAGAGAGAGAGAGAGAGAGAGAGAGAGAGAGAGAGAGAGAGAGAGAGAGAAGAGAGAGAGAGAGAGAAAAGCAACTTTTCAAACAGATAATCGATTTTCTGTACCATATAAAATGAATTTTATATATATATATATATATATATATATATATATATATATATATATATATATATATATCTTACTATATATATATATATATATATATATATATGTATATATATATATATATATAAATGCTGGAGACTCCGCTATATATATATGTAGCGCGAGATGATGAGATCTTTAATTAATTAAACATAGAATTAAATCACTCACACCTCGGGTACACTAATTAATAAGATGGAAGGGGTATTAAATAGATTTTTGATGTTATTCTTTTATTAACATTCTTTTTATATTGTTGTTTTTCACAGTTCATAATAGATAATTTTTATTTTGTATAATAAATAAGGATTTTGTCATTGACAATTCAAGCACATTTTCGTGAGCACTTGAATCCAATTTTTATACATTTCATTTTAGAACAGTTTGCAAAGTGGGGCATATAATAGAATGCCATGTTCTTTACTAGATCTCTTTCACCGTTCTTTCTAATTTTTATCTTATTTATTTCACTGGTGAATCAACTTAGCGTATCAAAATGACACTTAAAAAAGATCTTATTATAAGAACATTAATTATAGTATAACATCTTTAATTTTATTACAAAAATAATATATTTTGTGTGCCCGGGCGATGCCCGGGACACATCTTATGGCATTGATCTCGGCTGCCTAACTGCCTGGCGTCTTCTCTCCTTGGGCTTCAGATATCGCCGGGAGGAGAAAAGACTCTTATTGGTTGACTTAAGATTTTAAATAATATTAACAAAAAGAATAAAAACAGTTGTGTGTGTTATCTTATAAGATGTAAGCAATTTTACCGTACATACTAATAGCTTTACAATTACAATACAGATTATAATAGCATTGTTTTATCTCGTACTAGGCTACTAGCCTTAGTACATATGGTGCATCCCAGGTTAGTCACGAATACCCAGCCTTAAATTCTAAAAAGAATAC
This sequence comes from Trachelipus rathkii, assembly GCA_015478945.1. Lineage (NCBI taxonomy): Eukaryota > Metazoa > Arthropoda > Malacostraca > Isopoda > Trachelipodidae > Trachelipus > Trachelipus rathkii. The sequence goes on along the minus strand of JABUQX010122200.1, from coordinate 50,638 downwards.
ATTTTTTTTTTTTTAATTTTTAAAGTCGGCAGAAACATTCCGTAGAATTTATTTCATTTTTATATACACTCCAATTTTTTTGGGTACTCAACAGCCTGTACCTTATGCCCACCCACTCGCGATGACGTCAACGTTCTATAGGAGTTCATAGCTCCTCCCCCTTATGGTATGCCTCACGAAAGTTATCTTTCTCTCGTTATTTCAGATAAATTTTAAATATGATTTCATATTAATTTGAAAAATATATTAATTAGACGGCAACATAAAACATTATAAAAATAATTTTAATCAGATAGATTTTACTATTGACACATAAAATAAACTCGTATATAACTAATTATAATAATTTCATTAAATTTTTTAATCAGAGGAACCGAACATCCTAATCTAATTATTAAAATCAATAAATAAAATACAATAATTTTTAAAATATGGGAATTCCCGTCATGCATTTAAAACCCGATCTTAAAGACCTCACAAAAATGTTTTAGACTATAAATTTTCTTATTCTTAAAAACAATTACCAATTTCATTTCTCAAAAGGAATATTTCTTATATCATATAACGGTCACTTTTACAAGGCCGCTTCACACGAAATTTTAAAATATAAATTTTATTATCCTAAAAAATACCCAGTTACAAATTTCCTTTCTTAAAAAGGACTATTTCTTATATCGTATAACGTCACATGGTAACATGCCCGTTTTACACGCATTTCTTTAAGTTCTACATTTACAAGTTCAACCTTCTTTCCCTCCCAATTTTTTGGGGGGGTAAGAGTACGAAGGATGGGGGATACCCACCTCCTTACATATTGTAAACGTTTATTTAAATATACACAAGATTCCTATAATTATCATAAGATAAAAAGACGTCTATCTGATTTTCCATCATTTCATAGCATCATTCTGCCGCCGAATTATAATACATTTTAACTAATTTTTTTAATGAAACAAATAATTATAAGATTAAATTTTTACTTACAAACATTACTTTCGTTAAAAAAACACAAACCATATGGAGAGCATAGAGAGACTTCTCCGCTGTTGTCACTAAGATGGGTTGGGACTTTGAAAGACAGGCGATTTTGATCCTTTGTTGTTGTTATAGCAAACTCGCGTGTTCTCGCCCCAATTTGGAAGTTAAGCCTACTTCGATGAGTAACAAGCTATAACGTTTGGGACCGTGAGTTCTCAAATCAGGAATCTGACTTTTCTCTTCTTGAGTTTCACATTTTAAAGAATTTAAGTGCTTTGGAGGATCTCTCAAGAGTTCTCTCTGCCCCATCTCACTCCATATAATAGCTGTCGATGCTGGCATCTTAGTTAGTTTTTTTTTTTTTTTTTTTTTTTTTTTTTGAAACGGCTTTCTTGCGACTTTGGCAGCTCTTTATTGTTTAGCTGATCTTCACGCTCATTACCGTTTTTATTATTATCAATATTGACTCTCAAGACTTTCTGTTGTAATAACTTCCCTTGGTCATTATTATTATATTATTATTATTATTATTTTTTATAATATTATTAATGTATTAATTTTTAAATATTAATGTATATTGTATTTATGTGTGTATTATTATTATTATTAATAATAATGTTATTATTATTATTACTTTTATCAAAAGGTTGTAATGAATGATGTCACTCTGGGGTCACCAAATATGTAGCGCGAGATGATGAGATCTTTAATTAATTAAACATAGAATTAAATCACTCACACCTCGGGCCGGGCGTTCCCGGGCATATATATATATATATATATATATATATATATATATATATATATATATATATATATATATATATATATATATATATATATATATATGCTATACCTCATATATATATATGCGATTTCCAATTCTTTATTTACAGTATTTATTTATTTCTCCCCCAGGAAATACTCCCCAAATTCGTATCCCTCTCGTTTGTATTCCTTCGTTTTGGATTAAATATATACATACATGAAATATATATATATATATATATATATATATATATATATAACTATAACTATATATATTATATAATAATAATAATATAATATATATATATATATATAATAATATATATATATATATATATATACGGTATATATGTATAATAATAATATATAGATATATAATAATAATAATATAATAATAATAATATATATATATATATGTAATATGTATGTATCTATATATATATTTCAATATACAGAAAATATTATATATATGATTGTAATATATATATATATATATGTTTAATAACTTAATCTGACCCAGAATGTTTATCGCTAGAGATGTTTCTCTAAAAATATATGTAATATATAATAATAATAATATAATAATTTAATATATGAAATATATAAATGTAATATAACTTGTAATATATATTTACTCATATATAATATATATATATATATATATGTAAAGATACATATATGTCTAATATTTATCAATAATATATATGTATAATAATAATATGTATATGGAAATAAAGAAATGGAAATGGAAATATATAAATAAAGATAAAATGGAAGCAGAAATATATATATAATATGTAAAATATATATATGTAATATATATAATAATAATAATAATATGTGTATATATATATATGTAATATATGTATATATGTAATATGTATATAATAATAATATAATATATAATAATATATATATATATAATTTTTAATATAATCTACCTTCTTTCCCCAGATTGGGGGTGAGGTGCGTAGCATTCACTGGAACAGAAAAGTAGTTGAAAAACATGACGCAAGTCGAAAAGAAAGCCCACTCTCCCTACCGTCCTTTCCATACCCTTAAGTGAGAACTCGTCTCAGTCAGAAAAGAAAAAATCCACCTAAGGGTTTTACGAGACTGGGACGGACCTTCACTGTGGTATCTCGTCATTGTGGGGTTCATCCCCTGGGCCAGACCCACAACCATACCCCTTCACAAAACCCCCGCCATTATCTCCTATTATGTAACTTTCTTCTCGCCTCAGCCAAACACACATTCATTCTTTCAGTTATTCCTTTACTGAATCAATCCAATTTTTCTTTGGTATCCCAGCTGGTCGATTTCCAGCACACTCATCACTATGCATCCGCTTAACCAACCGACTAGCATCTATCATTTCCATATGACCAGACA
>JABUQX010122200.1:22500-25000 GCA_015478945.1 Trachelipus rathkii | reverse complement strand
TATATATATATATATATATATATATTATATATATATATATGTTTGTGTGTGTGCGTCTCTGTGTGTTTGTATAGGTGTGTGTGTAGGCATTTGTGTAGGTGTGCGTGTATGTGTGTGTGTGTATGTGATCTGGATACGGTCGAGACAGTCGGCAATAGAAAAGCTAAGAAATGTAAAATTGTAAAATCTTAAGAAAACTTCCAGGCTACTTTCTGTGCTTTGAAGGACTTGTATTAAAAGAACTTGCAGCAAGTAATGAGATTAAGAAGATGAAAAACTTTCGGGGCTATTGATGGGAGGGTTTTTATTTTAAAATATTTAAAAATTGAAATTTAAAAAATTTAAAAATTTAAAAATTTAAAACTTTAAAAAATTAAAAAAATGAATTTCTCATACATTTAATTTAAATCACAATTTTAAATCACTTTTTCAGGTTGAAATTACACAGTCCTTTTTATTTAATTTAGGGCCTAGCTTTTTTTATTTGCAGGTTTGTAGGATATCACGTAAAATATTTTTGTGTCGATGAAGAATGCTAAAATTAATTTAAATGTGGAAAATAAAACAAATTAAATGCTCTTTAATAATAAAAAATTTCAACAATCATTTCATAAATGACTTGAGGAAAAAGTTTTAGGGTCAGTGGGAGTAGCAGAAAAAATGAGGTTCGTTTATCTTGACGACTTTTTGGGGAATTTGAAAAAAAGTACAATATACCCACGCATAGGCGACCCTTAAATGGGGCTTCTCCACCCCTAGACTAGGAACCATCGATCGAATCATGATTTGGGGTTGGGAAAAAAGATTTTAATTATAGGATGGAACCTGCAATATCCCGTCGGAGATCTTTAGTCGAACAGGATCATCAAGAGGTAGCAGCAAAATAGAGACGTAATGTACCCCAATAACCTTATTAGTTTGATAAGAAGTGTTTTTAGGTTGAGTGAAGCTGCCGTAACAAGTGCTTTTATATTTTAAAAGCTACAATATGGTTGGTCAGTTTACCAATATGGCAGTGTAAAATGTCTGATCTGGTATTTATAAGGTACCTTATCAAATGTTCCAGAATCGTTAAAAATACGAACTGGTTTAGCCTCTCCTCCTCACCACCTGTATCAATATGATTAGACGTATCAGTATGCAAAGAAGCCCAACCACTCAGTGTGATGTACGTGGGGGCTGAAAACCCCTAAAAGAGGCCTCATCATTTGTTGGGAAATTTGCAACAGTTCTCGGGGAGGTTGTAGATACTCAAAAAGATCTAGAACAGGGGCGGCCAACCCGTGGCGCATGCGCCAAACGTGGCGCATTGCTACGAGCTACTTTTGGGATATTTTATATTTTAACTGGGCTATTTCGTCAGCCTATTTCTTATGAATTTATTTAATGAAAACTAAAATTTCATTTTATTTCCAGAAATTTGTTAAATCTGGCAAGATATAAAGAAGTATGTAGCAAATATCACAATGTTATTGTTATTTATAGCAAGTCCATCAGGAAAACCGCTTCGCATTGTTTGAGAAAGTACTCTTTCACATAATAGAAGACATGATCTTAATAGACACTATAAAACACAGCTTCAGACTAACATAGAAGAAAAAAATGAAGCTTGTTTTTGCGTCTTGAGTCACGAAAAGAATATGTGACTAAGAAAAAGGAAGAAATCAGAAGAAGACAAAATATATTTGCTAAAGTAGGTTGTGAAGACTTAGCGATGACAGAAGCGTCATATTAAATTGCTTTAGCATTGGCGAAAAAAAGAAACCTTTTTCTGGCGGGAAGAAATTTTAAGCCTTGTCATCAAATATATTTGCACGCCATCTTGGTAATAAAGGTATTGAAAGGAAAGCAGACGAAAGTGCTATATCAAGGCAGACAGTTACGAGATTTATCGAGGAACTCTCTCAGGATGTATTTCAGCAACTGGAAGACCTTGTCCATTCTTATATGTCTTTCAAATATTTGGAGACAAGGCTTAACAATTTCTTCCCCGCCAGAAAAAGGTTTCTTTTTTTTCGCCAATGCTAAAGCAATTTAATATGACGCTTCTGTCATCGCTAAGTCTTCACAACCTACTTTAGCAAATACATTTTGTCTTCTTCTGATTTCTTCCTTTTTCTTAGTCACATATTCTTTTCCGTTGACTCAGGACGCAAGAACAAGCTTCATTTTTTCTTCTATGTTATTCTGAAGCTGTGTTTTATAGTTTCTATTAAGATCATGTCTTCTATTATGTGAAAGAGTACTTTCTCAAACAATGCGAAGCGGTTTTCCTGATGGACTTGCTATAAATAACAATAACATTGTGATATTTGCTACATACTTCTTTATATCTTGCCAGATTTAACAAATTTCTGGAAATAAAATGAATTTTTAGTTTTCATTAAATAAATTCATAAGAAATAGGCAGACGTAGCCCAGTTAAAATATAAAATATCCCAAAAAGTAGCTCGTAGCAATGCGCCACGTTTGGCGCATGCGCCACGGGTTGGCCGCCCCT
>JABUQX010122200.1:10000-12500 GCA_015478945.1 Trachelipus rathkii | reverse complement strand
TGCTGGAACACTTTCCTCTTTCATTAGGTGCTACAGCTAAAATGCGTCTCAGAACTGGACTTTCTAAAACACAGATAAGGGCATTCCCTCTTGTACAATGAGATGATTTCTCATGCAATCTCTTTATGCCACCTTCATCCTTCAAACGAAATACTTTTGTGCAATAAAATTCACAATAGTAATTTCTATCTTAATCAAAGTATCTTACGTATCACTCCCTTATGCAAGAATTGACACTCACCTGATGGTTATCCTTAGGCAATGATGAGTTGTCAATATTTTATCATTTCATATTTGATCCTCAATTGTCCAGTATGGATTTAAGGTATGGTTATGAAATTCTACGACAAGACGAAAAAAAGGCTAACGAGATATTTGTGTGATGGAGAGAATGCATAAGATCCGAAGTGTAGGGATGAGAGATATGTATTGCAATGAGGTATACCTGGTGGAAAGAGCAAATCAAGTGGTACTGAGATTGTTTGGGCACGTGCTCAGAATGAACATTAAGAAATTGACAATATATATATATATATATATATATATATATATATATATATATATATATATATATATATATATATATATATATATATATATATATATATATATATATATATATATATATATATATATATATATATATATATATATATATATATATATATATATATATATGCTAATATCAAATGCATAACGGAAAAACTTGCAGTTCTGTTCTCTCAAATAACGGCACAAATGAAGCGTCTTGAAGTGTAAAAATCTGCACAATCTCAATATGACGTGGGTTCTGAAACGTTTGCACAATCAGAATTTTAAACCATTGTAATAAGAAATAAATTAGATTGTTAGAGCATTATTCCAATATTCTAATGCGCGTTACTACTATATAAATGGTAATGTAATAACAAATGTAATATAGTTAGTAAAGTAGCAAATAGAACCACCTACAAATATTTCAAATTATACCTTGAGTCAAATTATAAGAATATGAATCAATTTTTCTTACTTTTTCTTCAAAATAATATATTATTCAAATAAAAAAATTCAAAATTGTTAAAAAACTTATTTGGCATTGTGTATTTAATTAATTTTAGTACTAATGTTTTTTTTTTTTTTTTTTGTCTTTTTTTTTTTTTTTTTGTTTTAAAAATGATTGTAGATTATATCCTGTTTCTCTGATGTGAAAAATGAGATTTATTTTTCCGTTAATATCTTCCCAATCGGACAATTTGCTTATTTCTTTGCGTCTTTAATTTCAGCTAAAAACGAATTGTTTAATATCCTTTTTTTTTTCTTTTTTTATTTTTATATATAGAGAATATTTTGTATATATATATATATATATATATATATATATATATATATACATATATATATATATATATATATATATATATATATATATATATATATATATATATATATATATATATATATATATATATATATATATATATATTTATATATATATATATATATATATATATATATTATATATATATATATATATATATATATATATATGTATATATATATATATATATATATATATATGCATATGTAATATATATATATATATATATATATATATATATATATATATATATGTATATATATATATATATATATATAATATAATAATATATAATAATAATATATATATATATATTTATATATATATAATAATATATATATATATAATAATATATAATAATATTATATATGTAATAATAATAACCATAATATATATATAATAATATATATAATAATATAATAATAATATATAGTAATATTAACGGTATAATATGTATAAATTTCAAATCAACTAATTGCTTTACAATACTGCAAATTAGGTAAGCTGAATTTGGCTTGTTTATATAGTAAAATATTTTTAACTTTAAGGCATCATTTTATATTATTATTCTCCGTAACACTTCGTCTACTTAATTTCCTGATTCAGGCTCAGTCGTCTCTTAAATCAATCAATATTAGATTACTTATTCTTCTCATAAGTAACAACTTATCTTTGAAAACCATCTATTAAAGGTTAGAAGGACTACTTCAAGTAAACTTCAATTTTATACAGTAATGATTTTTATCTTTAGGTTGCATTAACAAACAAGGCTTGCATTCCATTTTATTTGGAATTATACATTTCGATCAGTGTCATCCCCGTGTTATCCTGATGGTTATCCTTAGGAAGTGATGAGTTGCCAATATTTTATCAAACGGTTCTCTGCTTTGTCTTAAGAGTTATCTGCAGGTTCACTTTCCTATTTAATCAAACATAAAAAGAGTTAACTACGCGTATGATTTCATGAAAAACTTTTACTCTTGTTTGCCGAACCGGCTGAGAACCGGCTGATACCCGGCTGAAAAACAGGCTGAAGACCGGTTCCAACTTCCCATCGATCTTAGGTTATAAACTTGGACATTGTAAACTTTATTATCTTCCTTATCATTGATTAGGTGTATGTCCTACTAAATAATTCTTTCA
>JABUQX010122200.1:0-5000 GCA_015478945.1 Trachelipus rathkii | reverse complement strand
TATATATATATATATATATATATATATATATATATATATATATATATATATATATATATTTATTTATATATATAATTATTTTTATTGATATTTATTTATATATATATATATATATATATATATATATATATATATATATATATATATATATATATTATGCTCATATATATATATATATATATATATATATATATACATATATATATATATATATATATATATATATATATATATATATATATATATATATATATATATATATATATATATATATATATATATATATATATATATATATATATATATATATATATATATATATATATATATATATATTTAATAATGAAAGCAGCACAAAGGCTCCAGATAACATTGGAGAAAATCTTTATTGAATTAGTTTACAACGTTTCGGAAAGCTTATCAGTTTCCATCATCAGGCTGGAGATATCAATAAAAATAAAAATAAACAAAGATACAAACAAAAAATAAAAATAAAAATAAAACTATAGACTAATGAACAACAAAATGAGGTTATAAATAAATTAATGTTTGGGATAAACAAATATTTTCTTTCGTAATATAAAATAGAATTGGTCTACAGTTATCAATTATCTTAACTTAAACATTTAAATTTCATATTAACTAGCGGAACCGGAAACTCAAATCTTCAAAGTAGGCCTAGTAACCAAAGTTTTAACAAAATTAACAAATAAACAATTAGAAATATAAATGAAATATTTGACAAGTGGGTAACTTAATTAAAAGCATGAAAACAGAATGACATTTGAAGCAGTGTAAGAAACTTACCAAGAATAGAACTAATGCAAAGATCAAAATAGCGAAATCATCATCAGGTCTCGTGAATACAGACTGGTCAAATTAGCAATAACTTTACAGGGCCGCTATCACTGTTTAAAGAGGGTTTAATTTCTGCGATGTGGAGGGATTCAAGAATGTGTAGGTTGGTTTGTGTACTTGTTTGGGATAGTATAGAAAAATTTGTGAAATTAAAAGGATGATCATGTGTGTGTGCGTGATCTCGTATAGATGAATGCGACGGGTTATTAAGTAGTGAATTTGTGCGTGTGGAAACACCTCTATGCTCATCCACTCTGACTGTGAGTTGGCGCAGAGTGCTACCAACATAGGAGGCATCGCAGCCGCCACAATTAAATCTGTAAATGACAGAGGCTTGGAGAGCAATAGGGGTTTTTTCCTTGTGGTTGCAAAATGACGATATTTTATGTGCGGGACTGAAAATTAATTTGGTATCAAGTTGAGGGAAAGTATTGACAAGAAAATGAGAAAGATCCTTAGAAAGTTTAATGTGAATGTGTTCGTAGAACGGTAAGGAAAGATATAATTTTAGCTTAGGAGCTGTGGCTGTAGGAGGAGAGGGAGGGTCAAATTTCGAAGCCAAAAAATTATTAATGTATTTATAAACTAAAGAATGGGGGAAAAAATTTGATCCAAAAAAGTTTAATAAAAAGCGAAATTCATTGTGCATTAGGGTGTACGTCGATGTTAGATGGAAAGCTCTGAATAGTAAAGTTTTGATACTATTGCATTTAAACGACAGAGGAACGTGGCTAAAAAAGTTTAAACCTAAGCCTGTGAATGTTTTCTTTCTAAATATAGATGTGGTAAAATCTGTAGTGGTTTTCTTAATAAGTAAGTCTAAAAACGGAAGTGAGTTGTCAACTTCGTCTTCTCGGGTGAACGTAATATTGGATAACTGGGAATTTATATATGTAAAAAAGTTGGGAATCATATTTCTGTCTGTAAATAGCAAAAAAGTGTCATCCATAAATCTCTTGTAAAAAGTTGGTTTAAATGAGGGGGGACATTTGTTTAACCATAATTGTTCATAATGCATGAGATAAGCATTTGCCAGGATGGCACTTAATGGAGAGCCCATGGCTAAGGAGTTAGTTTGTTCGTACAGGGAGTGATCAAAAAAGAAATAGGTATCTTGAGTGGCAAGTCTTAAAAGGGTTTCAAATTCTTTTCTATCAAAACCGTGAAAATGAGTGACAGAGTCAAAAATGTTGTTTAGCAAAATATTTACGGCATCAATTACAGGAATGTTGGTGTAGAGAGATTCTACGTCAAAACTAGTCATAAAAAAAGAGTGTAGATTTATATTGGAGAGCCAGTCCTTGAATTGGTACGAATTTTTTATTGTGAATTCGTTAATAGTGAATGGGGATAATAGAGGAACCAGATATTTAGCTAGTTTATAATTGTGTGTATTGTAAGCAGTCAATATTGGTCTAATTGGGACGTTGTCTTTATGAATTTTAGGAAGTCCATATAAAACGCCAGGGGATGAACCGTGAGCGTAGATTTCATTAAATGTGGTTTTATTTATTTTTTCCTTCTTCAATAACTTTCTCAAAAATCGGTTAATTTTATCTTCCAAAGAGAGTGACAGATTAATAGGGGACTTGTTAGTAACTAAATGAAACTTGGTAGTATCAGAGAGAATGTGATTTATTTTGTTAGAGTAATCTGCTTTGTTCAGAATGCTAAACAACATTTTTGACTCTGTCATTCATTTTCACGGTTTTGATAGAAAAGAATTTGAAACCCTTTTAAGACTTGCCACTCAAGATACCTATTTCTTTTTTGATCACTCCCTGTATGAACAAACTAACTCCTTAGCCATGGGCTCTCCATTAAGTGCCATCCTGGCAAATGCTTACCTCATGCATTATGAACAATTATGATTATATTCCTGCAAACCAACTTTGCAAGAAGACGCCACCTGCTGAAATGCGTTAATAAGTCCCAGTTATTAACGATACGGTCGCGAACTCGCCTGAAACCACACCACGAATTTTTACCCTGCTGTTGAAGAAATACAGGCCACAAACACGTATCTGTCGTTTAAATGCGTAGTAATCAAAGCACTATTCAAGGCTCATCCCAACATCGACAGTACAATGCTGTCAATTTGCTGTATAGGCTTTTTGGATCGTACTCTAATTCTTTAGTTTAATGCATTAATGGTGCTGATCAGCCAGCCCTGCTCGCCGATACAGCTCCACAAGCTAGGCCGTTCTGTTTGATGCACGTGAAACTTTCTATTTGCGATGCGCGGCGATACCGGTAATTTTCAGTCACTGTCGTCACAACCACAGGAAAAGGAGCCCTGTATCTCCAGAAGCGCGTCTTACGATTTGGTGGCGGCTACGACGCGCTATGTTGTTGCCTGCGCTAACTCACGATCGAGTGAATGAAGGCAGATCTTCACGCAAATTCGCCTGTCACATTCGTCTAAACAGTCACGCGCGATCATCTTTAATTCTGAAATTTGCATGCTATCCCAAGTGAACCAACCACACATTCTTAATTACATCACCCTCTGCATTACAAAGTTGTGCTTGAACGACCGTGCCATTCACGTATTGATGATTTCATACTATTTTTGATCTTTGCGTGGTTGCACACTGCTCAAATGTCGTTATTTTCATGCGCAAGTTACCCGCGGTAGCTATTTCATTTATGACAAACAACTATTTGTTAATTTTGTTAAACACGGTACTGAACTGCAATTTGGTTTCCGATCAGTTAATGTTTAAATTAAAGACAATTGACAACTGTGAAACAATTCTATTTTATATTACAAAAATCGTTTATCAAGCGCGATATTATTCATAACCTCATTTTTGTTATCGATGATCTGCTGGTTTATTTTTATTTTATTTTGTTCTTTATTTTATTGTTAGCCGATGATGAAATATCGCTGGCGACAATAATTCAATAAAGATTTTCATATCAGGATGATACTACTTTCATTATTAAGTATTATACACGATTCCCGGGCTATGAAATTGGATTAAACTTTATATATATATATAATATATAATATATATATATATATATATATATATATATATATATATATATATATATATATATATATATATATATATATATATATATAATAACAACTAATATATATATATATTTATAATAATATATATATATATATATATATATATATATATATATATATATATATATATATATATATATATATATTATATATAATATATATATATATATTTATATATATATATATATATATATATATATATATATATATAACATATATATATATATATATGTATATATCATATCATTTTTGTGTATGTATAATATAATATATATGTAATAATATGTATAATAATAATATATGTATGTATGTATATATATATATAATATATAATATATATATATAATATAATATATCTATCAGTATATATAATATATATATAATAATATTAATAATAATAATAATAATAATAATATATAATAATAATAATAATAATAATAATAATAATAATATTAATAATATATATAATATAAAAATATATATAATAATAATATATATAATAATAATAATATAATAATATATATATATATATAATAATAATAATAATAATATATAATAATAATATATAATAATACAATGAAATAATAATAATATAATATATAATAATGTCATAATATAATAATAATAATATATATGTAATTATATATTAATAATATATAATAATAATATATGTAATATAATAATAATATGAAATAATAATAATATATATATATATATATATATATATATATATATATATATATATATATATATATATATATATATATATATATATATATATATTTATATATATATATATATATATATATATATATATATATATATATATATATATATATACATATATATATATATATATATATATATATATATATATATATATATATATATATATAAAGTATATATATATATATATATATATATATATATATATATATATATATATATATATATATATATATATATATATATATATATATATATATATATATATATATATATATATATATATTAATACAATCTTGATTGAAATATTTAGAGGTACGTTTAGAAGTGGTAGAAGATATCATGGATGAAAATTTACATTGAAGTGTTGGAA
>JABUQX010122199.1:0-20551 GCA_015478945.1 Trachelipus rathkii | reverse complement strand
CAACGAGAGAAGAGAGATGAATGCGACATATCAGGAGTGCTTTGGTTATTGCTATCGTATCGGCAGTGTGTGCTCTATCGAGTGTCTACCCTACCGCCTATATATACTCTTTTTCTTTACAGTAGAAGGGAAACCTTAGTATAATAGCGTATGAGATAATATTTAGGGAGTTTTATACTTAGATAATACTACTACTATGATAACAGTAGTGTAAGGGTCTAGCTGATAATAGTAGTTATAAATAAAATATATATATATAAGAGGTAAAACAACTATGAAATGAAAGAATTAACTAGTATCTTTAACTGGTGTATCTATTCCCCTACGGACATTACAATATTTACTTGGGTTATATATTACCTTTTGCTGGTTGAGTGCTACTCACCTATATCTATTAACCTATATTCCTTTCTTCAGGTAAAAGTACTCTCGTATATCATTTCATGATTTATTATTGGTTTTATCTAACATTAGTTGAAACTAGTGAGGTGTTGCGAATATAGTAAAAGAAAACAATAACTGTGAAATGATAAAGCTGAGATATATCAGAGTATCAATTTAGACACTTGCTGTGAGAGACCCTCACATGTACTCTAATTCGGACATAGTCATCTTACCTAAGCTTATCCTCGAGTACATTTAGCGAGGTATTTACGATCTGCAAGATATAGGACCAGAAGGTTCGTCAATTATCCAACAAAGGTAACTAATCTTTATAAGTAAAAGTTAAACTATATACATATTATAAGATGCGTGTTAAATGCTTTTTAACCTGAACTATATGAGTTGGAAATATAATAATAATAGTTAAATAAATGAAGAAAAACAACTGGAAATGAAAGAATTATACATTGGTAAATATCCTTTTTATATACTGTTGTAACTATTTCCCTTATACGGAACAATCTAATGCTTTGGTTTATTATATGCTGATTTAGTGCTACTACCTCCTTATCTTCAGGAATATAGTATACCTTATGAATTATGCTGATATATTATTTGTATTTATTTAATTACCTTGAAATAAATGAATTTGTTAATTATATTAGTATGATTAGAGAGATGTGTATAATGAATTTTTAATATTTACTGAAAGGATAAACTAATTTAAAACTTTCTTCGCGATCCAATCGCGATATATTAAACTCCACCGACCAAATATTCATGAGAGTTTATTATAACCATCTATTTATATCAAGACTCGTGGTAATAAGTTGATATTGGATTATTTTTATCGAACAAAGTGATTTTCATGATTGTTGTATTTAAATTTTAATTCTAGTATTAAATTTTTGAACCTCAATATCCAAAGGTTGATCTTTTATTTTTTAATTTACTTTTTTATCTTCTTCACTCATTGTTTTCTGTTGTTAACGTGCGCTTTTATAGATTTACCAATTTTATTTTTTGTATATTTTATATTTCGATTTTTATATTTCGTGTACTCTCAATTTTAATTTTATTTTATTATTTAATCTGATTTTTATTTTATCTTTTAACTTATATTTTATAATTAAGATATTTTAGGAATAAATTATTTATATTATTTATCTACAGTTCATTTTGGGACTGGATTTCAAATTTCATCATATTTTATTTCTGTATTAGATATTATGTTAATTATTTATTGGAAGGTTTTTAAAAAAAGGCTACTGTACTGTCCAAGTCAGGATAAGATGTTTAAGTATGTGTTATTGAACAGTAAGACTTAATTCTTATGATTAATCTTTAATTATTATATTGTCGAATTTTATATATTTTCTGTATTCAGAGCTGATAAGTTCAAATATGGTCAAAGTTGTTGGCGAGATCTAGATTTATGATGACTATAAATTATATGATGTTGATGAGATTTGAAGTGGGTTGTCAACAACCAAACTCATAACTTTGAGCGCCTAGCAAGTCGCGAGATACGTGTTTTTAATTTATAATTTTTTCATTGAATATTTTATTTATAGTTTATCAATTAAATAATTAATCAAAAAAATATTTATAAATATGAATAAAAACCAGCATACTTATATATGGTATTTACTTATAATATATTATTATTTATTTTAATGGTTATTTATATATATTGTGGATTCTGATTAAACAAATATTTTATCATTTTATAGTACTTTATTTATTTTATTTATATTACGTATATTTTTTTTTTTATATTAATATTTTTTATAATTATTATCTTATTTATCATTACTATATTTATTTACATGTAATGTATACATTAATATATATTTATTTTTATTTTATATTATTTAATTATTTATTTTTATATTTTAATTATTTGTATTTATTAATTATATTATTTAATTATTATAATATTATATAATCAAGAATTTAATTATAATTTAGTTATAATTTTATTATATTATAATTATTTAATTATTATATTGAATTTTATTTTAATATTATATTATAAGGTTTAATTATTATATTATTATTATTATTTTATTATTATTTTCATTATCTTGTACTAGTGACTTTATTTATTTAATTTATTTATTTTATATTAATTATTTATTTTATTCAACTTTAAGAGGAGAGTTAATAAATTTATTTTAGTTTTACTTCTCTAAAGACCTATTGTCACTAAATGTGGTCATTTTATTTATATATTTTTTATGTACTATCTTTTCATTTAGTAATTTTATTTTGATCCTATAATATCTGGGTACCTTAAATTAAACATATAATTATATAATATATAATACGTATGGGCGGTATTTTATACTCATTGGGTGGGCGAAATATCTTTTTCGCCGATCGCGTAGTCTATATTAGGAGAATGTTGTCATCAGGGATAAGTCGTTCTATAGTAGTAAATTATACATATACTATATATATAAAAATATTATATATTTAATTAAACTCACTATTATAATCATAAAATAACCATCCAATGTCTAGAACTGCAGTACTAAATATTAATACTATAATAATATGATATTATACCCACCCACCATATACCTATATCCATCACTTATCTTTATAAATGTTGCAATTGAGTCACACTTAACAATCACCTACTCAGGTTGGAAACCATTCTCACCATATAATTTAATCAAACCCACATTAGTCTTAAGTTATGTATCATCTGCTTATATATCAATTTAGAATGCATTTCTTGCTTAATGGCTTCAAATTTAATACCACCTGTATTCGTATTCCCAATAACAGTCCCTTTCTTAACATCTTTCACCCTTACATGGGAATAATAATTTGACTTGGCATTAGTACAGTGATCTTCTTCACTTTCATAACTGATTGGACATGATCGAAGAATCAGTTTCCCTTTCTTATAATTGGAAAAGAAAATAAAAACAGCAAGAGATATTGAGATAGAGTTTGGAAATACTATTAGTTTGGAAAACAAGATAGAGTTATGAATGCCATAGATAGGATGCCTACACACTGGATGATATTTCGGTGGCCTTTTTAGCGATAATAATATATAGGAAGAAATATCTACTTGGCTAGTAAAGATTCCATACCCATTCACAGTTGGGAAGGGTAGCCCTAAATCAAGTAACATTTAGAGTCTTCAATTTATTAGGTGATGTACTATTGTTATTTTAAAATTTTCTTCTAGTATATATTAATGCAAGTAATCAATGTAATATATATTATTAAATAGTATATATATATATAATTAATTAATAATATATAGTCAATATTTAAATTTATATATATATTATAATATTTGATAATATTATATATTATATATATTGTATATAATTATATATATATAATTATATATTTGATATGTTATAATATATATAGGTAGAGTATAGTATTAACCGTAGATTAGTGAATGTGCCAGAACTGAATTTCAGTCTTGGCGCATAGCCTAATTTAATATACACAATTACGTCGAATACTCTCATCTGATGCTTACTTCTACGGGTATACGCCTAAATATTACCATTTATACCAATACCAATTACCTTATGGCATTTCAGCAATATTTCAAATACCAATATACGTTAACAATAATCATTTTACCTATTTAAAATGATATTTATGTATGTGTAAATAATAATAATCTATCTATTTGTATATATTTATTTAATATGTAAACTTTTTTAACCGGAATGTTTATTCAATTTGAAGCATTTAATTAACATATTGAGTTGACTACTATATATATATTATATTCCTTTTTTTATTTGTACACATTATATTAGTTAGACTGAACAGATTTAATTGACAGCATTAATTCTTGACTACATTATTATACAAAATACCAAATTAAGTCATAAAACTACCTGTCACTTAAAGTGCTTAAATACCTTTCCTAAACTGGTTAATAGGAGAGGTTGCCTATTTAACAATTATTCACCCGAGAAAGTTAAATGGTCAGAGTTTATTTGCCATAGGTCTTCTATAATTAAGCAACAACTTTAATAGCCATACTAATATTCTTAGCATATAGCGCAACTACCAAATAATCTCTAAATTATTTACTAAAAACCTAACTTAACTTAATTTTATATCACCTAAGACAATTTTATTTTGTAAACTAAAGGAAGAAATTATTCGGTCTTCTCAAATGTGGAAGTCGCTGTCTACAGGTTATCACGTATAGTAATATAATATATAGTATACATTATATATGTTAATAGCTAATATTATTTATCATATATATATTATATTATATAGTATTAATATATACTATATTATATTAATATCATTAATATAAATTATCAATATGTTAATATATACTATATATATATTAATATATTATATAATAATGTATTTGTATAGCATATATATGAAAATAGGGAAAGTTATTAATATACTACTATATTGATAAGAGTTGTGAAACAAAAAATTACCGGCTCGATCTTCGCCTCTTTCTGCATTAATTTTATTGATGATGAAGAAAAGTTTAAAGAAAAAAGTTTCATAAATACGTAGTTATTATTAGTTATTAATATATAATTTTATGGAGATACCTCATATCACGTCGCCAAAGGGCTTTGTCCCCCCGAAGCTGGAAAATTTTTTTCTTTGCGACCCATGAAGGGATACCACATTTTATATCTTGGTGGTCATCATGTATCTAAATTTAATTATAAATCATTATTACATTAAGTAAATAATTCAAATAAAATTAAATTTGTACTCAAAATTCCAGTATTCACCTCCGAATGAGGTGAATAGGGACACAATCTTTTAAAATCTGTAATAACGAGCTAATCTGCTAAAAGTTTAATTATACTATTATTTCATTAGAATTTCCACTATTATTGCTTGGGGTTGTGTACTTATGACCTTTCAGAAAAAAAAAAAAAATATCCAAAAAGTGTGTATTATGGTGAACAAGGAATTGGAGACAAGCTTGACTTAGTGTCCGCAGGAATGGTTTAGGTATTACTGACTCGAGTTCACGTTCATACTACATTATTAAAATTATAGCCACTGCTTGAGAAAAAGTTTGAACATGCTTTTTTTGTTTTTTTTTTTTTATAAGGCAACCTCTCAAAGTAGTTTACGCTTATATATTTTAAAGAAAAATATAAAGAAAGTAATATTCCGGAACGCATTTAAACGGCAATTTTCGTTTTTAAAGAAGCAGCAATATAGAGGTCTCTTTAATGAGACTAGTTTTATGATAATTTTGATTGATTAATTTGACTAATCCATCCCATGACAACACTGTACCATTCATTAACATTTCGCACACTGACCGTTTGAATCGTAGTAGGCTTACTCTGAATACTATTGAGGTAAGTAATTTTGATAATGTATTGTCTTAGGAATTATTGTCGTGTGTTTGTTCAACACTTTTTGCCTTTTCAAAAAGGGGTGACAAAATTTGTTCTTAAAAATTCAGGTTAGGTGCATCGTATTAATTAACTCTATAGAAAATAAGGTTCAGATTTAGATTTAAAAAATGGAGACTCTATGACAAATTTAGAGCATTAATTAAAAACATTTGATTGAAAAAGGAATTTGAAAATCTGAAGTTTTAAAAAATAGGAAAGTTCGTAAAAAACTTACACTCGAAAAGACTCAAGAAAAAACGGAATTCTTCTTGAGGTTTATAGGAGAGTTAAGAATGAGATAAACTTTACTTAGTACTTTTCAGTAGGTCACCTTCTTACATCATGTAGTTTGACATAAATTTTAGGAGCAACTACGCGGGTCTATACAAAAAAAAAAAAAAAAAAAAAAAAAACGTATAGAAAACATACAGACCATGTATGTTCACCTCTCTAGCGTTAACATTTACATTCTGTCGATTCAAATAAAAAAAGTTTTGGCCCCTCAGTAAAAAAGTTTAAAAGGGTTTACTAATTCGGAACCTACTTTAAATCTACCATAGTCTCAAAATCTATTCTCTGCCACACTACTCTTTCCCAATAGGTCACATGTCATTCACATTCTATATTAAATTTAAAACTGTTGCCTCAGTTAAAAATTTACAAGAGGCAAAACGTAACACGTTGATGCTATATTTCAATTTTCTATTTTCATTCAAATATTTATTTGATAGCATTATTTTTAGTTGTACTTTTCAGTAGTCCACTGTCTTACATCATGTTAGTTGACATGTAGTTTGACATAAAATTTTTGAGACGTACTATGGTCTTACAAAAAAACGATAAGATAGATGAATATACCAGACATGTTGTATCTTCGTATAGGTCGCGGCCGGAGGTACGCTAATTCTGATCAAAGTAAAAGAATTAGTTGCCCCTCAAGTAAAAAGTTAAAAGGGTTTTATTTAATTTTCAGGACTAAATGCCGTACAAAAAAAAAGTAATAATATTACTATATGTATCTCTCAATATAAAAGTCACTGTACGTCCCCGTACATCTAGGATTAAATGTTTAAAAAAAACTGTCTGCCCACAGGGTAAAAAAAAGACAAAGACACAACGTTGATCCTTATATTCCAATGCATTATTTCATTCAAATATTCTGACCCATATTTAGTTGTGGTTATTTTCAGCTAGAGTCACTGTCTACATCATTTGGTTTTTTCGATAAATTTAGAACCGACTTACTATGTCCTTACCAAAAAAACGTAAAAAAAAAAAGGAAGAAAATACAGGACATTGTTAATGTTCCACAACTTTCAGTAGGGACGGTACTTGCTCTTAACATTTTCTGTTATCAAAAATTTTAAAGATTGCGTGTTGTATGCCTATCAAGTAAAAAGTATAAAAGGGTTTTATCCCCTTAACATTTTTTTCAGGACCTTAATTTGAGGTCTCTCTACCAAAAAAAGAAGTTAATATTTTGATATGTTTGAATCCTCAAAATAGGTCACTGTCGTTAACATTCTGACTAAATTTAAAAAAACTGTTGCCTCCAGGTTAAAAGTTACAAGAGTCAAAACAAAACCGATGATTCCAATTTTTATATTTCATTCAAATATTTTTGCACCAATATTAGTTAGTCTTTCAGAAATAGATAATACTGAGTAGGACAGTTTGAAATAAATATTAGAATATACAGACATGTTTTTTTCTCTTCTGTATAGGCGCCTACGGTATCTTAGCATTTTCTCTATTTTTTGATTCAAATTAAAAGACTATTTTGCCCCTTATAAAAAGTTAAACAAAAAGGTTGAGTTTTTCTACCTAAGTTTTCCAGGACCTACTTTTGTGAGTTCATACAAAAGGTTAATATATTCTGAGATATGTTTGACATCTTCAAACGCGTCACTGCGTCTACATCTCTAATATTTAAAATGAAAAATTGTTGCCCCCATTTGTTTAAAAATTACAAGTACTATAACGGTGATGCTATATTCCAATTTTCAATATTTCATTCAAATATTTGACCCATATTTAGGGATAGGTATCTTTTCAGGTTAGATAACTCGTTGTACATCAAGTAATTTAGTTTACATAAATTTGAGAATGAACTTTTACTTTGTGTATATTGTATTTGTGTGTATTATAGTTGAGTTAGTCCCATATTAAGTGTTGTTGGCTTGTTGCACGTTTTTAGTCTTTATATTTGCACTGTTATAATTAATTAAGTTATTATACCAAAAAAAATATTACATTATGTTATAACAATAAGTACTATCACGAAATATTTTTAGATCGTTTACTATCTTTTTAATGCTAATTTAATAAAACTGTTGTAGAATTTTTTTTGTACTCTTTTTGTGAGACATTTTTATCCACCTTTCCACACTCTAGAACTTTAGAACTATTCACAAATATTTTTAATTATTTTGAATCTTTTTCAAAATATTTATAGTTCATTTTCATTTGTGTTTTAACTGCACGTTAGCTATAATTTCCAAAGAAATTCATTTATTTTAACTATTCTACTATAATGACCTTTTGACACCATTGTACGGTACAACCTTACCACTGGTCTTTACCCTCTAATGCACTAAGTCCTCACATATTATAAATATCCCGCTCTTTTGAATCTTTTGAGATATTTCATAGACACCTTATAGATACTTTCGATTATCACTTTTCTCGAACTTCCCACCTACATTCATTATTTTTTTTTAGCTTTTTCCCATTAAATTTCAAACTGTTTTGTCTATATTTTAATCCTCTTTTACTCCACATTCCTTCAACACGGTCCTTATAAACTCATCTATCTGCACAATCACGTCATCGAAATTATGTTATTACCCCTTTGATACACCTCTGTTAACGTTACAACCACTAACCACGCAACTAATCAGATGCCACTGGGTGGTTCCACTCGCACAGCTCTTCTTGAAAAGGGGGAGCCTAGGGCTTACCGTCTTATCAACACTCCTGCTCTCACCAACTCTCTCCAGTCTCCCTCTGTTCGTCAAACTCTCTTTATTCTATCAGTATTACAACATTCACTGCTATTCTCAACCCTTATTCGCATACCTTCCATATTGGGAAGAATTTGCGCCACACACCTTTCTACACAGTCTCATCCATTCTCTATTCAACTCTCTGACCCCAGATTTAACCGCTATGCTCAACCTTAAATATACTCCACTGGCAATGTTTACAATACATTCTCTATATCAATTTTTCCAACTACGTTTGACTTATCCACTTACAATAGCCGTGAATCGGGGCATGTCGCCATTTATATTGGATCTCTAGCGTAATTAGGTAGGATTTCGGCCTTTCTCGACTATAATATATCTATATATATAATATATTAAAGATAATACTAATATTCTTTTAATGTAATAGATCGTTATAAAGTTATAATAAGATATAAAATATTATATAAGACTAGTCATAGCCATATTATGTTACTGATAATGATATTTAGCATGGACTAACTTATATATATTTGTAATATATATATATATAACTTGTTTTTATATTATTATATTTGTGTATCATTTCTAGTTTCCCTGATGATTTCCTTTTCAAATTCGAAAACATTATTATATGTAGCGACTTTAGCTGTTTGTCATGCATCTCATCTGCTTTGTAGTGTCCTCCCTTATGTTGTGTCTAACCCAGTGAGCTTATAATGCATAGTATTCTATTTCAATAGCTCACTGTGCTTACATTCTATATATTAAATTTAAAAAATGTTAATATATAACCCCTTCCAGAGGTATAAAAATTTACCAAAAAGTCACAACTGGTTGATGCTTTAATATATTATATATTAATCCAATTCATATTTGCAGAGATTTATCAAATAATATTATTATAATTATTGATAACTATTTTATATTATTAACTGTTAAGCTTCTTTCAGTATAATATATATATTACAGTTAAACACTGCCGTCGACGGCAGAAGCCTATCTAGGAAAGTGAGGTTCGTACCCAGTTTTTGTTCTCTTTACCATTCTCCAGAGATTGACATAAATTTTCTGGCAAGATCGACACAAGAAGAGAATAGCCTACTAATCGACCAAGACGGGTCTGACCACCACACAGTGACGAAAAAACCGTGTGTCTCTCGCTTAGTTGGTAGAAACAGCTACAGTCTAACCCACTGAATATCGTATGCTGGTATCTCTATTCTGCGGTACTTTATAATGTTTCCTATGTGACCGTAACGAGCCTACTCGCGAATTTCCATTCACAAATATAGTATTGGTGCCATTAATTGCTTAACTCTATATCGAAAAAGAACAAAATGTAATTTTGACTCTCTCCCAGGTTATTAAAAATAGATTTAATTTTGTTTAAATTTTAGTAAAATTTGCGTATTTTTATTCCTTTCTCTAAAACATTTTTGCAAAATCTAATCAAATGTTCACTCCACAGTATATATATTACCAGCTAGGTCAGATAGATAGGAATATTGTCGAGCAAATTTTCTGATTGGCCCTTTTGGAATTGAAAAGAAATCATGTATTATTATGGGCTCGAGTTCCCGATCATACAAATAATCAATCTCAGCATGTATTATTATAAAAACACATATATCATTCATTTTCCTTAAAAAAAAATTTACACATAAATACTAAAAATTATTATAATTGACTTTATAATAAATTTTGCTAAAACAAAGCAATAATACGCTGTTATTTTTGTGGGAAATTATGACGGGAAAAGGTGACAGCTCACACCAGCGAGAGACGAAGTGGTCCCGAATAAATCTGTACTATGTTCTACCAATCGCCTAACAATCTTCGAGCCACCTATCAAATATTTCCTGAGTCCCTCTTCCAGCTTGTATCCTCTCCATGTTTCTCTTTTCGAAATTAATTAATAAGTAATATATTAATATATATACCCCTCATTAGGAGTATAATATATTAAAAAGTTATAAATAATATAAGTATATATAATATTATACTTAATTTTTTCATATATATAAAGATAAACACTAATAATTGAGTACGTTAACATTAATAAAAAGGTATAAAATTCTTGAATGTTGGACCTCTTCGAATAATTTCACTGGTCGACATTCTATACTTACATTTAAAAGCGTTGAACCCAGTAAAAAATTACAAGAGTGCAAAACGTTGATTGCTATATTCCCCAAGTTCATATTTCATTCAAATATTTTTACCCATATTTACGGTTGGTTACTTTTCATCTAGGGTCACTTTCTACATCAGTTAGTTGAACAAAATTCTTTAGACTATTAAGGGCTAACAAAAAAAAAAACCGTAGAGTAACAAACATGTAGCTACATCATACTAGGGTACCATGATACCATTCTGTGATCAAATTAAAAGATTGTTGCCCCTCAAGTAAAAAGTTAAAAGGGTTTACTTAATTTTCAACCTACTTTGAGTGGAACAAAAAAGTAATATATTTCTGATATGTTGGATCCCTTCAATTAGGTCACTGTCGTAAATACTATATTAAATGTAATTACTGTGCCCCCCAGGTAAAAAGTTTACAAGAGTTCACAACGTGATGCTATATTCCAATTTTCATATTTCATTCAAATATTTTGACCCATATTTAGGTTTGTACTTTTCATAAGGTCACCACTGTCTTACATCATGTAAGTTTGACATAAATTTTAGGACGTACTTGGGTCTTACAAAAAAAAAACGTTAAACATAACAGACATGTTGTTTTCACTTTTGGAGGTTACTATTTTACATTCTGTGGTCTAATTAAAAATTGTTGCAACCTCAGGTAAAAAGTTAAAAGGTTTACTCAATTTTCAGACCTACTTTAAATCGTACAAAAAAAGGTAATAAATACTAATATTGTTGAATCTACTTCATAAATAGGTCACTGCTACATTCATATTAAATTAGAAACTGTTGCCCCTCAAGTAAATAAATAATATCTAGTAGAATCAAAACGTTTATGCTATATTTCAATTTAATTCATATTTTCATCAAATATTTTGAAGCATATAATTTTTAGGTTATTAGTACTTATTTTAATATTATTCTGCTTATACAATCATGTAGTTATAAATATATATGACTATATATAATAAAATTTTTAGATTTCTATGGTCTTACAAAAAAAAACGTATTATTAATAAATTAAATACAGTGTTTATTCTTCTGTTAGGTACTGTCTTACATTATGTAGATTGACATAAATTTAAGGATTGTGCCCCTTCAAGTAAAAGTTATAATAGAAGTAAAATTTACTTTTTTTCAGGACCAAATTTGAGTCGTACATAAAAAAGTAAATATATTTTAGTTTATATTTGTTCTGAGTTATCTCTTAAATAGATCACTGTCGTACATTCTATAGTAAATATAAAAATTTAAAAACTGTGCCCCCCAGGTAAAATAGATTTCAAAGATAAACACAATAATGAAGATTTCCAAATTTTCAATATTTCATTACAAAATTTGATCACCATAATATTAGTTGGTACTATATTTCAGTATAGGTACCAACTTAAGTCTTACACATGTTGTTTTTTCATAAATTTTAGGACGTACTATGGTGCCTACAAAAACGTAGAATATACAAGACATGTTGTTCTCTTCTGTAGGTAACGTACTTACATTTTGGTAACAATACAAATTAAAAGATTAAATTGCCTTAAATCATAATATGTCTATAAAAAAGTTTAAAATAAGGATTTACTTAATTTTCAAATTGACCTAATATTTTGCGTAGTACAAAAAAGTAATATATTTTTTAGTTGATTACTCTTTCAATAGAGTATCACTATATAAAGTATACGTATCAATTCTATTTAGAAATTTAAAAAACTGTTACCCCCCAAGGGTGAAAAATTACAAGAGACACAAGCGTTGATCCTATATTCAAAAATTTAAAGCATATTTTCAATTATCATTTATATATTTTGACCCATATTTAGGTTGTATACTTCATTAATTCACTGTCTTACATCATGTTTTTTCATAAATTTTAAATTTAAGGAACTGAAACTATGAGGTCCTACTAAAAAACGTAGATAAATATACAAGACATTTGTTTCTTCTGTTTAGAATATGTACATGTCTTACATTTAATGTGAAATAAATCAAATAATAAAGATTTTTTCTTATCAAGTAAAAATGTTAATTTAATCGGACATTTCGTTATATTATTCAAGATCACTTAATTGTAAGTCGTACAAAAAATGATAATATATTTTAATAGTTGATCTCTAATATCAATTTTGGACACACAAACAATTAATATCTAATATTACATTTAAAAACTGTTGCCTTACAGGTAAAAAGTTACAAGAGTCCAAATAACGTTGAATCCAATTATTTATATATTTACAGTCAAGAATATTTTTGCCCATGTTGTTTTTTCATAAATTTTAGGACGTATACTATGGGTCCTACAAATAAAACGTAGAATATAAAAAACAGTTGTTATTTTTTCTCTTCAATTGTAGTGGATATAGTAAAACTGTCTAATATCAAATTCTGTATGAGTATAATCAAATTATAAAGATGTTTGCACCCCTAAGTATAAAGATTAAAAGGTTATCTAATTTTCATAAGACCTACTTTGAGTATCGTACAAAAAAAGGTAATTATATACTTTTATATGTTGGATCTCTTCAATAGTCATTGTCTTCAATATTTTTATCAATCTAAATATTTAATAATTGTAAAAAATTTTTCTTCCCAAACCAAGAATGTTTACAACTGTCATCCTGTTGCTTTAACCTTTATTCTCTAAAATTTTCAAATAAATATTTACATTACAAATATTTTAGATCCACATATTATAGATATGGTACTTTTCAGTATAGGTAACTACTCTTACTTACATCTATGTGTTATTAATGACAATAAATTTTAGATATATTAGATATATACGTATAGGCTACATATAATATAAAAAACGTATATAGAATATACGAAGATTTATGTTGTTTTCTTATCTTGATTAGTGGGTAATTCTTACCTGAGCCTGATGATGGTGGTGAATAGAATTTGTTTTGCACCCTTTAAGTAAATAAAAGTAAAAGGTATTTACCTAATTTATTCAGACCTACTTTGATTTACAAAAAATTAATTATATTCTGGATTTGGTATAATCTCTTTGATAGTATCATACTTTCGTAACAATTATCTATATTAAAATTTAAAAAAATGTAAGCCAACTAACAATAAGTAAAGTTACAAGAGTCACAAACGTTAATGCTATCTGCCAATCTTCATTTGACATTACCATATTCAATAATATTTTGAAGAGGACATATATTAGTGTTGTATACTTTCATAATATAGGTCACTGACTATCTTATAGCATCCAATATAGTAAGAATATTAGAAAAGTATAATTTTGCAACAACGTAATGTTTTCGTCCCATAAAACCAAAGTTAAAATTTAGAAAACGAAACGGAAACATGAACAAACGAAATATCAAATTACTGTGGTGAATATAATTTTACCGAAAATGAATAATAAAAAAGAAAAACTATTATTGTATTATCATATTAAAGATTATTTTGTCCTCTTCTTAATCTCATTAAGGATAATATATAATTGCTATCTTAGAAGGAAAACTTTATAGTTTTAAAAGTATAATGAGCAGATAATTTAAAACCTAAACTCTTAATATATTTATAGAATAAATTGTTTTTGTCTCCTGTAACTGCAACATAAAGGATAACGATAAGGGATATAAATCTAAAAAAAACTGATTGTTGACTGCCTGGTAAATAATACTGTAAAGTAATAAATGTTACTCTAATGGAAATTTCATATGTTGCATACTTCAAATATTTTAAGCATATCTAATTTAAACTGTATCTAGTTAGTTCGAGTCCTCTTCACATTGTCATTCCTTGACATATTGATTCCAGAGGGGAGACGTACCAGGGTCTACAAAAAACCGTAGTATAGAAAAAAGACCATCGCTCCCTTCTTCTTTGCCGTAGGAGTCCTAGAAATAGTAACCACCCTACATCTCAAATTATACAGATCTGTTCGCCCTACCCCGGGTAAAAATTAAGAGATATTTCTTTAGTTTAACATAAAAATAAACAAGAACCTAAACTATTAGAGATCGTTTCAAATAATTGGTTAATAACAATAAATTTCGCACATGAATCATGATATTTTTATAAAAATTACTGTATCAAAAGGTTTGCGTTACAAAATTATAATTTTAATTTACAGAATTATCGATCAGTTCCTCGGCCCAGTTAAAAAGTACAGAGTATATACACAAAGATGAAACAAATATAATACTAATTAAAATAATTTCATATATACTAATATATATTTAATTTGACTCAACTTTAAGATTGCTATATCCCGTCTAGTTATTTCCCCATATGGTAAGTCTCCAGTTCTTTCTACATTATACTTATAAGTCTTGAAGCATTCCCAGAAAATAATATATGAGGAGCTTAGAACATTAAGTCGTCCATCCCAAAAAAAAAATATAACTAAAGAATATATCAGACTAACTGATTATCTCTACTGGATATAGGTTTACTGTACTAATACATTCTGTGATAAATATAAGATGTTGCCACCTTAATATAAAGCAAAGAAGTAAAAAGGCGTTATATAGTACACGTAATTATTTCTAAAAGACTACTTGAGTCGTACTAAAAAAAAAGTAATATATTTCATGAATATTTAGTGTTGTATAATCTCTTCAATAATTCCCAAGAATTTTATTTTGATGCCATTACTACATTTTATAAAATCAACTAAACCCCAGGTAAATAAATAATTACAAAGAGATAAGCTATCAGCTATATCAATTTTCATCTTAATTCAATTCAAATAATTTAAATTTACCATATTTATAATAGGTGACTAATTTCAAGAAGGTCACTTCTTACTATGTAGTTTGACATTAAATTAGTAATAGATCTTAACTATATGATTCTTACAATAAAAAAAAACGGATATTAAGAATATTACAAAATTTCTGGTTTTCACCCATTATAGGGTACTGTCTTACATTTATTGATCAAATTAAAGATTGTTGCCCCTCAGTAAATAATATGATTAATAAAAGAGTTACTTAATTTATCGGTGTATAACTATTATAATGAGTCGTCTAGCAACCAAATAAAGAGCAAACCATATTCTCTGATAACGTCTATGAAAAACTCATCCTAAATGCACATAACTAGTCACATGTACTAACAATTCGTTATATTAAATTGAAAATAACTATGTTCCCCATGGGCGTAAAAGCCTTATCGGAAGCGAAGTCACATATCGTATGGTAAGCACTTCCTTAATATAACATAATATACAATATCAAAAAAAATCATATCTCCCGAAAACTACAAAGCTAACAGGACATTTGTGCAATACAAATAAATATTTGTGACACCAATTCTCTCATTGTCTTGGTACTTCTCAGTAGGTCTTACTCCGGAATTAATATAACAATAGAAAACAGATATATTAAACATAAATTTGAATAGGGGACAATTACTCTTTATGTGGTATTAGCAATATAAAGGAATGGTAGTATATATAAAGACCATTTGTATTCTATTTTGTAAGTTTATCTGTTAATAATAGAGCACCCGTGGGCCAAATTATAATAACTAGGTGTCCGCTCTCTTGTGTGGGAATAAGAGAGCGCTATCGGGAAAACACTATGTGTGTGACATATAAGTTTCTTATCAACCTTTAAATTTCGTGAAGTCGTACAGGAAAAAAGGGAAACCTCAACACGCATTACACTCATAATATATACCTAAAGCTCTTCGAAGTAGTGTTCCACGTGCGAGACTCACCCACTCCTTCTACTAGAGAATTTAAAAAACTGTTGAAGAATCCCCATCCGTATCGTACCAAGAAGTAACAAAATAAGTCGAAAACGTAAGGTACACATGCGCGTCATACTCTGTCATAACCTTTCAGTATTTCATATCAAAGTATTTTGACCAATATACCCCTATGGATTCTTAGTGGTGTGATTTAATAAACATAATAACGATAAAAATTTAAATAAGAGAATAAATCCCTCTTTATTATCTATAACCGTCATTAGTATGATCACTACAATATTTAAGACGGTCCCACCTTAATTGGCCTGTAATACTACCAAAATAAAAAATCGTAATAAAGATCATGCTCTGCTTGTTTTCAATTGTTTTTTATCTCTTTGTTTTTTAAATAGTTTCCCTATCAGGATTATCTTACCCGATGTATCTATCCTCTAAGTGATATCTATACATTTAAATTCCGGATCCTTGCCCCTCAATGGTAGAATATATATTTTAGAGTATATGAGTAACTATAATTATATCATTCAAACTCAAAGGAAATAAACAAAAAATTCTTATTCAAATAATTTTTACCAGTATAACTCATATTTGTATCTCATTTCAATGATGTGTGTCTCTTCTTTAATAGGTCACTGTCCTACATTAAAATGTAAAGTGTAAATGTTTTATTTTGAGAGAAATACTTTGCCCTCGCCGTAGGTGCTTAACCATATTAAGGTACAAGACACAACACCCCATTAATGCTATATATATCCAATTTCATATAAAAGGATTTTAGAACCCAATTTTAACCTAAATATTTATAATATGAACGTTTATATATATATAGTTAATTATCGTATAATGAGTTCAACTCTCTTATACCATCACTGTAAGTTGACAATAAATTTTAGATATACATACTATCGACTAACTAACATAAAAAAACGTTAGATAAATTATAAAACTATAAATGTTGTTTCTCTTCTATGTAATTTAAGGGTACGTTCGTACATTCTTGTGATTCAATTATAAGTATTGTTGCCCTATTAAGTAAAAAAGTTAATAAAAGGGTAATTTAAGTACCTAATTTTCAGATTGACTCTATACAAAAATTCGGAGCATACAAAAAATAAAATGTTCTGATATCTTGAACTCTTACAATAGGTCACTGTCGTGACATAATTCCTATATAAATAAAATTTAAAAGATTTTAACCACTCACAGGAAAAAGGTACAAGATCACAACGTTGATGCTATATTCCAATTTCAATTTCATTTCAATTATTTTGACCATATTTTATGTTGGTACTTTCAGTAGGTCATCTGTTACTTACATTATGTAGTTTGACATAAAATTTTATAAGGTCGGCTATAGGTTTATTATAACTTTACCAGATTTCACTCTTTCATAAGACATGTTGCTTTCTCTTATCTATCTTAGTGATATATAATATTTATTACATGCTAACATTAAGTTAGTCAATAAATATAAATGAATTAAATGATCCTTTAGTTAAAAAAAGTTAAATAAGGTTTTACGTAATTTAAATTCAGATCAAATCTAATGATGATGTTACTGAGAGTTGTATGGTAATACATAATTATTGTAGTTCTTTCCAACCTGCGTAATAGCGTCGCTGTTGTAAAGACTATTAATTAAATTTATAAACAACTTATATAATAATTAGTTGTTGCCTCCCAGGTAATAAAATAATTACAAGAGTCACAACGTTTAAGGGCAAAATATATATTCAATTTTCATAATATATTATAATTTTACATATTTTCAAAATATATTTATTGACACTAACCATTTAGGAATTTTACTTCTCAGTAGTCAGTTATTTAAAAGGATTTTGTATAGACGTTAGTATTGATCATATAAATTTTTGTTATTTCATGTAATGTTCTTACAAAAAAATATAAGCGTAGTATAATAAAAAACACATGGGTTTCGCTTTTGTTAAGAGTTACATAAATATTTTACACCCTTAAGTGTAGTCAAAATAAAAGATTGTTCTATCAATACCTCTAGTAAAAGTTATTAAAAAGTTTTTACATTAATTTTTCTAAGTGAGTTTCTTTAAAATCGTACAAAAGAAATATAATAAATATATAATAAATATTATTAATACTCTCAATATAGTCACTGTCTGTATACATTCTATATGTAAAATTTAGAAACTAGTGCCCCTTACCAGTTTAAAAGTTTAACTAATAGTCAAAACTGTATATGATTAGTCATATATATTCAATTTTATCATATACTATTTTCATTCAAATATTTAAGAAGCATTATTTATGTTGGTACTTTATCAGTAAATACGTTCACTGTCTTTCATTACATTAGAGTTGATCAAATAATTTTATAGACCGTATTTACTTTATGATTTATACTTACCAAATAAAATCGTATAAAGTAGAATATATCAATGAACATTATGTTTTATATCTTCTGTATAGAGTACTGTCTTATACATATCATGTGATCAAAGATAATAAAAGATTTGTTATGTCCCCTCAAGTAATAAAATATTAAAAGGGATGTAAATTCTTTAATTTTCAGACCTTAAATTTGACCCAAAACAAATAAAAATAAGTAATATATTTGATTTGTGGTGGAATGAGCATCTAAATATATAAACAACAACATTCAAATATGTTTAAATTAAAAAAACTGTTGCTCATAACAGAGTAAATAAAAGTTACAAGTCACCTGAAATTACAGGTGATAATTCCAAATTTTTCAAAATATTTTTCATTCAAATATTTTGACCCTATATAGAGTACCAGTAGTTTGTGTTGAAAGTCACAAAATTTATATCACAAAATCCCCCTTTTTCCCCTAAACATATTTTAGAAAACCAATTTTTACCCTTTTAAACCCCTAATCCCGAGTTTTTGTTGAAGGGTGGAGCTCAAAAGTTGTACTTTCAGTAATAATTAAGGTCATTCTACTAATACTATCAGTTGTCTTATATTATAATTTAATATACTAAATTTCAGTTACTTTATTTAGTCTCATGAGGAGACTTACTGCACAAATACTTTGGTTGGTATTGCTATTCTTTGATCAGTGTATATCAATTAAACAATATTTTATAGTACTGTCTTACATTCTCTGAATCAATAACTGTACACAGTTTTTGTACCCCGCTAAGTTATAAATTAATGTAAATAAAGAAAGGTTTGTACTTCACCATAAATTCAGAGACCCATTTATATTGTTGGATGGTCGTAGCAAGAAATAATAGTATTTTTGAATCCTTTAAAGTAGTGTGTTTGTTATCTCTTTACAATATAAAGTGTAACCTATCTGTGCGGAGTAGCCACTAAATCTATTATTAAATTTAAAATAACTGTTGTGCCTTTATCTATAATCAAATCAGGTAAATAAAGTTACAAGAGTCACAACGTTTAAGCTATATATCTGCAGAAATATTATTCATATTTCATTCAAATATTTTGACCTAACATATTAGTATAGTTTAAGAATATCTTCTCGAGTAGTCAAGTCTTCATTTACATCATTGCCCTAAGTTTGACATAAATTTAGGACGTATTATTACAATTTAATACAAAAAAAACGTAGTATATAAATACATGTGTTCCTCTTCTGTAGCGTTACTATTTTTAACACCCTGTTGATCAATAAATTAAATGAATTGTTTGCCCCTATCTGGTAAAAAGTTAAAAGTTTTACTTAATTTAGGACCTATTTTGAGTTCGTATACAAAAAAAGTAATATATTACTGATATTTATGGATCTCTTTCAATATATAGTCACTGTATTATGTACAGTTACTATTAGTTAAATAATTTAAATAACTGTCTGATTTTGTATACTGTAAATAGATCAAAAACGTTATTGAATGCATATCCTAAATTATTTCATATTAATTATTCATTGCAAATATTTTATATACTCATTATTGATAGTGTGCAAGCTTTCCAACGACAAAGAGTAACCGAAATGCCATATCTTGAAAAGATAAGGTCACTTTCATACCT
>JABUQX010122198.1:0-5000 GCA_015478945.1 Trachelipus rathkii | reverse complement strand
GCCGTAGCTCAGCAACGCGTTGTGACGTATGTACCTCCCCCCTAATTTTACTCACGGCCCCCTAATGTTTTTTCGACGCGTGGGGGATGCTATATTCATTGCCCGACGGTAATCGTTTTTGTTCTTCCTTTAGGGCTTAGCCCTGTTTTTGATGTGCGTTACGCTAGCGTACAAAGGCCCGACTGCCTGTTTGTTTGACCATCCGATATTGCCGACCAGGAAGCCGCTTCCGTCTTCCAATGGGTCCAAGTTTTCTGGCCCCACGGTATTTTTTTGAGAACCTAATGTTTTTGAGAACCTAAGCATTTTTAAGAGACCCTGAATTTTTGAGAACGCTAAATTTTGAGAACCCTAATTTTTTTTGGCACCCCTAATTTTCTTGGCAACCCTAATTTTTGGCGAAGCCTCTAATTTTTTTAGCACCGCTTCTCGAAGATAAAAGGGTGCCGCCCAAACGGTTGCGTCAGCAACCCGTTGTAGCGTATTTACCCCCTATTTTAACGCCCCCCTAATGTTTTTTCGAACCGTGGGCGAGTTTTTGTGCCCACGGTATTTTTGATGCTTCCTTTAAGGGGCTTAGCCTTTTTGAGGATGTCGTTACCTCGAGTGTTTGAAACGCATGTGATATTTCGACGCAACCCTTTGGTCCCTTCCATAGAGTGTCAAACTTGTTGGCCCACGGTTATCTATTTAGGCTACCCTTTTTGGTACTTCCATGGGTAATCTTGGCCGCCACGGAATATTTTGGGTAACCCTTTTTGGTCGCTTTCCATGGGTATTTTTTGCCCACCTAAATTTTTCGGACGGCACCCTTTGGTCTTCCATGGGTTCAATTTTTGAACGCCTCCAAACCCTAAGTTTTTTCCCTATCCAGCCCTTTGTATCTTCCATGGGATCATTTTTTGGCCCACGGTAATTTTGATCCTCTCATTAGGGACTTAGCCCTTTTTTTTGATATCTTCTCAAGACCTGTTTGACCATTGATATGATTCGCCTTGACCTTTTGTATTCTCGGGTACAATTTTTGATGCCTCAAAGCATTATTGATGCCCCAACTTTGATGCCTGCCAACTTTGAATGGTTCCCAATTCAACCCGTAAGGAGTAATCTAGTGATGTTGCTAGTTAGTGTTCTACTGCAGTATGTGCTATGAGTGCCCAGGTGAGTGCCAAGGTGAGTGCCAGGTGAGTGGCAATGAGAGCCAATGAGTGCCAAGTGAGTGCCAATTGAAGTGGCCGAAGTAGAATGCCACATAAAGTGCCTCAAGTACATGACCATAACTTAGTGCCAACTGAGTTGCCACTTTTTTTCAGCCTTTTCTAGCCTACCCCGCATGAGCCCGATAGCCCTAATATGGGTCTCTACCCCTAGGTAATATTGGGTACGGGGAAACGAATGGTGTATATTACAATCCTCTAGAATGGCTTCTAACTACGAGTTAGGTATTTTTTATAAACACTTATAGCCGATGACAGAAATATATCTAAAGAGTTACAGCAGTTGAGACAGTGACCGGCAGAACGTGTTCCAGAGTACGGCGGTCGCGCCCGGTGAAGCACCGTCGCGAAACCGCCCGCCGCGTGCGCCGCAGGCGCAATATTACCCGCCCGCCCGCGTGCGCCCGCAGGCGCAAGTTTTCCGCGTACCCGGCCGCCGCGTGCGGTCCGCAGACGCAACATTCCCGGTGAACGAAAAATATGATATCAATGTAACTATTCAAAGAATTTCGTTTCAAAAATACTATGAGTCATTCATTTTTACTAAAACATTTTTACTAAAGTTTTATTAAAAACATATACTGATTAGCATACCTTAAAGCAGTAAAAGCAGTAACACAATGAGAGGTGTTATTACCTAACACCTAGGGCATTAGTATGCCTTTGTTTTACTGCTTTACTTTTTGGCTTTCTGGCTTTCTGGCTTTTAAATTGGCTGTTTTAGCTGCTTTAACTTTCTGCTTTACGCTTTAACTGCTCTGCTTTAGCTGTTTTAACTCTCGCCTTTACTGCTTTGTTTTGACTCTCTGCTTTACTGTTTTAACTCTCTGCCTTACTGCTGTTTAAACTCTCTGCTTTACTGCTTTAACCTCAAATGTATTTATTAACATTATGTTTGTTCTTTTTATATTTTTTATTTTGTTTTTAAATACTTTTTATTGATCTATTTTTTATTTTTGTTTTACATACTTTTTAATTTATAATTTTTTAAAAAATTGTAATGTAAGAAGACAAACACAACCAGTGTTCCTGATATATAAACATTTATTTTACTACAACTGTAAAGAAATTTTATTTAAAAACATTAACATTACAATACCGTTTAAAAGAGGTAAATCAGAAAAATCAATAGAGGTGTAACGCTAAACAACCAAGGAGGGGATTAGTATATGCTTTGTTTTACTGCTTATAAAGACTTGCTTTAATTATCCGTGTTTTAAAACTGCTTTACTCATGTTTTACTGTTTTAACTCATATGTTTTACTGGCTTTAAACTCCATATAATTTATTAACATACATAACCCTTAAAGGCAGTAAATCGAGTAATCAATAGAGGTGTTACCTAACACCAAGAGGGGGATTAGTATTGTTTTGTTTTTAAACTGCTTTACTGCTTTAAAGCTCATGTTTTTACTGCTTTAACTCATATGTTTTTTTACTGCTTTAACTCACATATTCATTAACAATCACATCCTTAAGCAGTAAATCAGTAAATCAATAGGGGTGTTACCTAACACCAAGGGGGATTTAGTATGCTTTTGTTTTAACTCATGTTTACTGCTTAAAACTCATGTTTTACTGGCTTTAAATTTACTGCTAAACTGCTTTAACTTTCTGCTTTACTGGCTTTAACTTTCTGCTTTACTGTTTTAACTTTCTTCTTTACTTACTGCTTTAACTCATTATTTATTAACATTATGTTTTTTATTTTTGTTTTAATAGCTTTTTTATTTATTTTTATTATTATTTTATTTATTTTTATTAATTATTTTTATATTTTTTTATTTTATTTTATTATTTTTGTATTATACTTAGTGTTATTTACTTCATGGCCTAATTGTTTATTATTGATTTAGAGAAACACCACATACGACACACACACACCACACACACACACACATCGCACAGCACACACTTACACTTATACACCATTCACTGATGACAACTTATAGCAGACACATTCGACTATGACAATTACATTTAGCCCATAGACACTTACCATTTATCACATTAATACAGACATGGCGGTGCCCACATGGCACGACACCAGCACGACACACTTACACTTATACACACTTTCAACTAATGATACGTTAATACCACACACATTCACGTATGACACTATACATTTATCCATAGAAGCACTTAAACATTTGACAACTTACACTCAACACTAGGATTTACTACACTCCACAGATTTACCTTATGCACTCACACAGCCAGATTTCCTACACACGACGAGTTTACTTACAGACTCGCCACACAGAGATTTAACACACACACACACGTACACCCACTAGAACGTATCACACACACACACACACACACACCGCTCCACTGAGCACGCACGGACTCCACTTGACACATATAACGTATAGATTTATTAGAAACATTTTTTGTGTTTTGTTAAAAAGTTAAAACCACGGTACAGTTTATATTACTCATTCAGAATATAACCTAAATTAGTTCAAAAGTTTCTTAAAACTTGCTATAATAAATCAATCATTAAATCTTTGAACAAAGAAATTATTATAACTGTTAATACTTTTTGTTATAAATTTTATTAACTATCAGTTTTAAAATTAACTTTTACTAAAATTTTATGAAGATTTTGATTAAAAACAAGTATATTTTACGTATCTTAAAGCAATAAATCAGTAAATCAGTAAAGGCCAGCCCCGGCCTAAAGTCACCCCTCTAACGATCAAGGCTGATGCCAACGTTTTGTTCTATTCACGTTACCTTTGTTTTACATACAATCTTTAGCCATGTAAATAAAGTATAAAATAAGCTAAAATAGTTTCTTCTCCTGCTGTCGTCCTACATGTCCAGTAAGTACGGAAGCGGGTTGAACGTCGTGTTAAAAAATACAAAATTATTCAACTTACGATTGTATATATTCGACGTCGATGTTGAACCTAAAAATTATTTCAAAGTTTTTTAATATTCGGGTTTTCTTTATTATTATTTATTAATTATCTATGTACAAACGGACAATCCATTACGAGAAAACACAACAACCCGCACTCCTTACAGAAATACAAAACTGACCTCTCTCTCTGTTAAGAAATGTGTTGAAAAAGCTGTTTAGGTTTAATTTAGGATAATGCCTTTGTTTGTAACCCGGGGCGATTAGCCTATTCGCCAGGTCAAGAATTAATAGTTTCCAAACTGAGCTTTTTTCTGTAAATGTGGTGCAATAACTACGTTAGCCTAATTTAGGACGCTAAATTTGTAGGAAGTAGGCCTTTTTGTAGATGGGCTAGTAACTTTAATCCTAATACCAGTCAAAAGGTAGTGCCAGTATATACAAGAATCATGCTGATTCAATGTTTTATACCAAATATTTTCGAACTGGAAAGCATTGCTGGTTAGCTGGTAAGGATGCCTTTAAGCAGGGTAAGAAGAGGAAAAATGTTTTCCCCTTATTGTTGATTGGTCGGTGGTATGCCTTATCGTCTATAATTGACACTCGTATGGTGATTTGGGTGCGAGAATTATTTTAGTCGTCTTT
Source organism: Trachelipus rathkii (assembly GCA_015478945.1). Taxonomy (NCBI): domain Eukaryota; kingdom Metazoa; phylum Arthropoda; class Malacostraca; order Isopoda; family Trachelipodidae; genus Trachelipus; species Trachelipus rathkii. The sequence goes on along the minus strand of JABUQX010122198.1, from coordinate 269 downwards.
TGAAATTAACGGAGTTTGTTCTCTTGTAACTCTTGTATTTGAGCAGGTGTTGGTGTTTTATTATCTTTTAGATCCGGCCAATAAACGTCATTTTAAAATGGGCATAGTCAACATGTTTAGCTGTTAAGGGCGGTCACGAAGTTATTGATTTGGTATTTTAAAAAGTGTTTTAGTTTTTACAAGTGTCTATCGATAAGTTTATAATAAATAGGCTTACGATTGAGGAAGTAATTATTAAATTTCAACTAGATGATTTTGCCATTAAAGTT
>JABUQX010122197.1:0-46468 GCA_015478945.1 Trachelipus rathkii | reverse complement strand
AAATGAATTTAATTATAAAAATATGAATACAAGTATTAAACGTCGGTAAAAAAAATAAAATTGGGTAAGAAAAAAACGATAAAACCTAAACTTTCTGCAGTACTTGGCATCATATTGTTTTTTTCTTGTAAAACTTTACATTACCTGATACGCCGAATATCTCGAGAACTACGATACTTACAAGAAATCCAATTACAAATTTAGAATCAACGAACCAACGCTCATGAGAAAGATTGGTTGAAAAAAAAAATAACAAATATATAAAATTAAAAAAAATTATTTTTTGTAGAAAGCATTCCAGTAATAAGCTTTTTACGCTGACTCCAGATATTATTGGTTTTCTTTGTAATATCGTGTCTAGGAGATATTAGCGTACTATATGTAAAAGTGGCCCCTTATTTTTTTTTTTCGTTTAAATCCAATAAAATTAAATTTTCAAAAACATAAATTTTGATTCTCAAAGCTAAGTAAACTTGTTAATTTGTATTTATATTTTAAATAAAGGGAAAATATTATAAAGACGAGAACAGTAAAAATTCAATTTACATTTAATATAGTTACCAATTTTACCCCGTTACCAGTTTTACCACACCAGGTTTTACCCCAGAACGTGAACCACTTAAATAACTTAAAAAATAATATCACTAAATACAATTACATACATGGAAACTCGTAATTTCACACCTTTTTATATGCCGTTAATGCGAAATGATGATCTCTTAAGTCTTACAGACTATGCAGAACATGAATTATTTTTGCAATTTTCAAAAAATAAATACATACCTAGATTACACTTTCACACAACTAATGTTCTAATGTATTGGATTTAATTTTAGAAATAATATTAAAATATAGTCTTTTATCTACCAAAAAACCTTTTCCCCAATTTCATAACGGTTGTTCATATATGAAAATATAGCCACATTTTTCTGTTACTTTACCAGTTTTACCACCGAAAGCCAGTTTCCCCCATTTGACGGTATAATATATAAATATATATTATATTATATATATATATATATTATATATATATATTTATATATATATATAATATATATATAGTATATATATATATATAATATGATATATATATATATATTACAGTATACATGTGTGTGTGAGCAAATGGAGCTAATAACATAGGATTATTTCTTAAAAATAAAATAGAAAAAAATAGAAAATGTTTATTTCAAAATTGTTTTATTTAAGAAACGAAATTTACGTTTGACAATGACAAAAAACAAAATAAAAAAACGAAAGGAAAAAAAATCTTTTACAGATGAGAGTCCAAATATTAGGAAAAGAAATAATTTACATTTTCAATTTTCTCATTTTTTTTTCTAAAGAAAGTGGGAAAAATTTAATTAAATGAGTTAAAAGAAATAAGACTTGAAGGAAGGAGAGAGAGAGAGAGAGAGAGAGAGAGAGAGAGAGAGAGAGAGAGAGAGAGAGAGGAGAGAAAGAGAGAAGAAAGAGAGAGAGAGAGAGGAGAGAGAGAGAGAGAGAGAGAACAAAACATAGGCTAAGATTGATTTTGATTAGGACAACGCCAGCTTGTTTTATTATTTCCCGATATACCAAACTGAAGAAGTTTCTTTTGCTCTCTTTGGACTTGAAAAGAAGCAGGAAGTTAAAGAAAAAATGATGACATAAAATTTAGAATACTTCTTTTTCGCTTTTTTTTATGTAAATCAATCATCTTCATTACTGTCATAGTAACAATAAATAGTGGTGGCACCATGTAAAAAAATTAACAAATAAATAAATAAATAAGTAAATAAAAAATAGATTAATAAATAAATACTTCACTAACAATTTTCTTCGTATTATATTATTTCCTCTATCTTATCACCCATACCTGCAGAATTTCCTTTCGATTATTTTAAAGCATACAATATCTCTTAAGAGATATATTGTGTGCTTTAAGATAATCAAAAGGAAGTTCTGCAGCTACGTATGATATTGTAGAGGAATAATATAAAATGAAGGAAATTCTCAGTGAAGTATTTTTTTTTTTTTTTTGCACGGTGCCACCATTATTTATTGTCACTATGACAGTAATGAAGATGATTTGATTGACATAGAATGAAGCGAAAGAAAATTATTCAAAATTTTATGCCATCTCTTTTCCTTTAACTTCATTCCTCTTATCAAGTCCATAGAGAACAGAAGGCACTTTTTCAGTTTTGAGATATTTTTTTCTACTTATCCAATCAGTATCAAATTTTCAGAGCGTATAGAATCAGGCAAGATGCATTTTTTTTACTAATATAATTTTGTTTGTATACTCAATAAAAAAAAAAAATGAAATTCCCAAAATATTTTTGGGGAAAATTTGTTCCACGTACAAAGTCAAAACTATTGCATACACCAAAAATTATCTGAAAAAAAATGCGTATCTACCCCGACTACAAATGCCCTGAAAATTTCATGCAGATCGGATACCTAAAAAAAAAATTATCGCAATTTTTCTATTTCAAAAACCAAAAAAAGGTAGGTTTTGAAAATCGACCATTGCACGGATTTGGGGTCAAATATCAATATTTTTTTCTAATAGTTTTTAGGTAATAGTCCAATCTTTGCATAGTTCATGTTTGAAGTCATTTCGAAAAAAAAGTCAGAAAATGCTGCGATTTGCTTTTAGGTTGGTCAAAATTAACTGAAAATTAAGAATTTTAACTCCATTTAGAGGTAAGGGTTAAAATGGGGTCCGCATTAAGCAAAAATCAAACCCTTCCCTTTATTTGACCAAATAAAAAGCAAATCGCAGCTTTTTCTGATGTCTTAAACGTCATTTTCGAGTGTTTTCCTGAGTCTATAGTAAGTTCTTTGGTATTTTCATTTTTGAAAACCTAAGTTTTTGACATTTTTCGATACTCGTCCTACAATTTTTTTTCGAAATGACTTCAAACTTAAACTGTACAAAGATTGGACTATTACCTAAAAATTGTTGGAAAGAAATATTGATATTTGACCCCAAATCCGAGCAATGATCGACTTTCAAAACCTACCTTTTTTTTTGTTTTGAAATTGAAAAATTGCGATTTTTTTTTTTAAGGTCATCCGATCTTCATGAAATTACCTGGGCATTTTTTGTAGTCGGTGGAGATACACATTTTTTATTGAGAATTTTTGGTATATGCAATAGTTTTGCTTTTGTATATAGAACAAATTTTCCCCAAAAAAAATTTCGAATTTTTTTTTTTTTTTTTTTTTTTGAGTATACGAAAAAATATCTTCGTAAAAATATGTACCTTGCCCGTCTCTATACGCCCTGGAAATTTGATGCAGATGGGATGAGTAAAAAAAAAAATATCTCAATACTCAATAAGTGCCATTTGTTGTTTCTTTGGACTTTAAAAGAAGAACGAAGCGAAATAAAAAGAGATGGCATAAAATTTTGAATACTTTTTTTTCGCTTTATTCTGTCAATCAAATCATCTTCATTACTATCATAGTAACAAATAAATAGTGTTGGCACAGTGTTGAAAAAAAAATTAAATAAATAAATAAATACTTCACTAAGAATTTCCTTCATTTTATATTATTTTCTCTATTATATCATCTATACGCAGTAGAACTTCCTTTTGATTATTTTATGGCATACAATACCTCTTATCAACTAAAACATATTTAGTTTTCCTTTCTTACTCATTATATATATATATATATATATATATATATATATATATATTATATATATATATATATATATATATATATATATATATATATATATATATTATATAATATATATATATAATATTTAATAATAATAATAATAATATAATGTAATAATTATAACAATCATAATAATAATAATAATAATAATAATATAATAATATATATAATAATAATAAAAACTGCAATGACTTAAATTTAATTCTGAAAATATTTCAAAGGGATTATTGAAATTTCATCCAAGTTTTCATTCATCTTATGGAGATTTCAAGTGCTTAGAAATTGGTAAACTGTATGAATAGTAATTTGTTTTAATTAAATCGTATTAGCGGCTGCGCTTCATTTTTCGATCATGTTATGGCAACATTATCGATTCGCACGTGGCATATATATATATATAATATATATTATATATATATATATAATTATATATATAATTATATATTAATAGATAATATATTAATATATATATATATATATATATATATATATAATATTATATATATATATATATATATATATATATATATAATATATATATATATATATATATATATTTTATATATATATTATATATATATATATATATATATATATATATATATATATATATATATATAAATATATATAATATATATGATATATATTATATATATATATATATATTATATTATATATATATATATATAATATATTATATATATATAGTATTCCAGCCACCTGCGCGATGCCACCCTTTTCGATATGAAGGACTAGAGATATAGGTCTGAAACTTGGAATATAATCTATGTATGGGATAAGCATGAAACCGTGTAAATTTCAAGTCTGTAGGATGTATATAGAGGGGGTCACCCCCGAGAGCGTAGCCGCTACGCCCTCGTTTATACCCTTTTGGCTTTCCAAACCCGAGATTGAGTTAAGCCTAACGAGAGGTTAGCTCGAGCGTGAGAACGTAATCTCGTTCGGAGACGAGATACGTCAGGCGGCGTTGAGCGGCGATGCGCATCACACATACACATTTATTATTATTAGTATTATTATTATTATTACGTCGAAGATTCGATTCTCGGAAGAGAATCGAATCTGAGTCGAAAACGATTCCTTTTAACACGCTACGTTACGCACTCCGACTTTGCCTTCCGCCGTGGTTGCTTCTTCACATCCGGTTCTGAGTCCAATATATCTCTACATGGGTTAGAGTTATCGTATCAGGCTAAAATTTGGAGGAGGGTTATATGGTGATGTAAGCTCATCGTAGACGAGATTACATACCCCTGCGTCCCCCGTAAGGGGGGGGACCCCACCCCCTTCAAACATTAAATATTGACGTAGAAGAATGAAACTTGGAGACAGGATAGAGGAGTTGGAATCGGAGACGGAGTTGGAGTCGGATTCGGTTTCGGAGTCCAGAGACCTCCCTGGAGGGGGGTCTCAGTTTGAAAAAAAGAAGAAGAAATGCATGGAATGCAAAACAGAGGAAGAAGAAAGGAAGAAGAAGAAAGGAAGAAGGAGGAGGAAAGGGGGAAGGAAGAAGAATGAGAAAGGATTCAGAGTCAGAGGAGACGGAGTCAGTACCGACACCGGTGCTGGAGCCGGTGCGGTGCTGAGTTAATAAACATTCGTATAACAACAATGTTGATGTCTTTATATATGTTATTTGATCTGTAGATTTCGAAAATAATGGTTTCAATACCATCAAGAAAAGATAAAAATAAAAAATAAATAAATAAATAAATAAATAAAATTTCTTATTCTTTTTATGTTTATAACTTACAAATTTACGTTTTTACATACCCTAAAGCAGTATCAAATTTTTACTAAAATTGTAACGTTTTACATACCCTAAAGCAGTAAATCACTAAATCAAACCACTATCCAACCTCCCTCCTGACCATCTGTGATCTATTGATCTATTGATTAAGGTCAAATTTTTACTATAATAAAACGTGATTTACATACCCTAAAGCAGTAAATCACTAAATTCAAACACTATCCAACCTACCCTCCGGACCATCTTTGATCTATTATCTGATTGATAAGGGTCAAATTTTGGACTAAAATTGATAACGTTTTACAGACCTAAAGCAGTTAAATCGTAAATCAAACCACCAGTCCACTCCCCACCCCCCTTCGTGTCCCATTCTTGAATCTATTGATCTATTGATCTATTTGATTCAAGTCACATTATCGAGTACATTTTGGATAAACATAACATTAAAATCAAGTTCTTTATACAAAGATCAATCAATATATATGTTGACGTAACATAGTTTCCACATTAATAAAAGCTTACTTAGATCATCTGAACTATGAATATAACCCACAACGACAAACCTAACAACATCATACACAGAAATAAACTGTAAACGTTAACAAAGTCCCCACTTAACGCGTGTGAAGTAACTAACATAGATACGAGACGCAACCTAATTCACCACTTTTCTAAGCATATGACATTTATATGTGCAAAAAAGCTAGTAAAATTTAACAAAATTTACCACAACCATGTAATCTATGGATTATACAAATCAAGGAGTATACTCTAACGTAAACAAAGTTTTCACATATAAAAAGATACTTAACATTATCACCACCATTACTAAAAACACACAAAGAAAAGCCTTTTTCATTTTTAATATTACAAAGCAGTCAAGCATTAACAAAGTTGGCTTAAGCAGCCAGTTAATAACTAACAAAGCATACAAAGAGCAACCTAATCACACTTTTTCTAACATATCAGTGATATTTTTTACATGAACATAGTAACATTTACAAAAATTTACCAACCTTGTGTAATGATCATACAGACCAATGAGTATACTCTAACGTAACAAAGTTTTCACATTAATCAAAGCAACATAGCATCAACTGAACTAGAAATAATGTACACAACAAACCTAACAATCTTAAACAGGAAAAACCAGTCAACATTAACAAAGTTCCACCACTTACCACCAGTGAAGTTTCTAACATAGCATCAAATACGCAACCATATTCTTACTTTGTCAAGCTAATTATCTAATTTAAAAATATCAACTAACACTAAAGTCATTAAAAGTTCAGCGAGTGGACTAAAATTTATCACACCATAATGGGCAACTGCAAAAAATACTTCTGAAAACTAAAAACTTTCTCCCCTCTGATGTTCGTAATATCTCTACATGGACAAAGAGCAAAAGATGTTACATATCACCACCATTACCTAAAAACAAATAAACTTGGGTTTAACATTAACAAAGTTCCACAGCTACCACCAGTGAAGTAACTAACATGTATTGACAAAAACACAATCTATTTAAACATTTAAAGCGCTTCAATATATATTAACTTATGGGAAGCAAATATAAACTTGAAAATATAATTTCTCACAAACATTGGTTAATTATGATTCAACGAATATACTCTAACATAATAAAGTTTCCACAATAATAAAGCTAACTAGCGTACATGAACTAAGAATATGTACAACGACAAACCTACACATGCCAATACTATAATAACTGTTAACATTAACAAAGTTGCCCACTTAACACCAGTTAAATAACTAACAAGGTACAAAACATAACCTGTTCATACTTTTTCCAAGCATATCTCTAACATAATTACGTTAATGCTTACATTGACACAGTAAACATTCTTATCAAAAAATATAATTACAAAAAATAAACCGAATTATTCACACAGATCGTCAGATTTTACAAACGTTCAAAATCCATTACATTAAGCGAAGTAATATTTAGCAAAAATTTTATTCATAACCTGATCCCAAAGTAACTTATTCTTTTTAGATCCTTCCCCCTGTCAGAAAATAACAACTCTAAACATGAAATGATTAGTTTATTTTGCATAAAGTGATGCAATACTTATTATATTGACCCTCTGACAGGAATATGAGCAATGTAGCATCGCCATTCGGATTTATAATAAATATAAATTGACACATCGTTGAATAACGAAAATCCTCGTGAAGATATCAACAAAAAGCGTAGAGATGGAGGGAGAAGTCATCGTATCACCACTGCGAAAAACTATTCTACTGAAGAAAATAGTGTATAAACAACCCTTATGTTGTAATGAGATTCTTTCTTTAAACCCATCAGAAGAAAGTAAACAGAATACGACGTACGAACTAAAATTTTATCAGTATTTCAAAAATGTATATATTCTCGTTAGGACACAACAACACAATAACATAGCCACAAATGATTCTTTATATTACATAACCACACGAATATATGCTAATAACAAGGGTTTCACATTAATAAAGCTAAACATAGCATGACCAGAACTAAAAATAATGTACAGCACGGAAAATCTATCACAACTTAAGCATGAATAAACTGTTAGCATTACAAAGATCCACACTTAACACTGGCATAGAAACTAACACTGCATACAAAACGTAACCTATTCACACTTTGTCCAAGCCTCTCTCTAGCATATTAACGTTAATTTATACATTGACACAGTAAATTACAAGAATCTTACATAACCCTGTCTAATATCATACAGACCAACGAATAACAGTAAAATAGCAAAGTTTTATTCAAACATAACACAAAAATAAGTTCTTTATGACTAACCTCGAGTATAAGCTAAGCGTAACACGTTTTAACATTAATAACCCAACAGTAAACATAACGCTTGAACTAGAAATTAATGTAAACGACAACCCAAACACACCATACGTCGAAGAAACACTAACATTAACAAACTTCTGTCCTTAACAACAGTAAAGTACATAACACTTCGTCCAAAACGTACCTTATCTTACTTTTTCATGCATATCTCCAAACATATCAATGTAATTTTACATTAACACGTAATATTTTAACAAAAGTTTAGCATAAACCTTCTAATCATCATACTGACAAAGGATATAATGCTAACGTAACAAATGTTTTACATCAATTCGTAATATTTCACAAAAAATCATCTAACCTCGTCTAAATATCATATCCCCAACGAATAAACGCAAACATAACAAAGTTTTACCAAACATAACAAAAAATAACAAAATTTTATTCCGAACATAACTAAAATAAGTTCTTTGAGTAAATATCACAGTAAACGTTAATAATTTACTGAATTTAAAGCAGTAGTTCAGTAAATCAGTAAATCAAGTAATCAAACCACCCATCCCTGCAGTCCCCTACATATCCCACCCGCCTGTGATCTAAAGTTTCTGGTTCCTCCAACTATTTTCAAGTATCATTTTGGGACAAACATAACATAAAAAGATTTTTATATACTAACCTACGAATATAGTGCTTAACCAACAACAAAAAAAACGTTTGCTCAATAAAGCTAACCAAATCATACCGCGACTAGAATATAGGTACAAATGCAAACTACATTACCTCGCGTATTGACATAATCAGCTAGACATCCTGCAAAAATTTCCGACTGCTCAAGGTTAAAGTAGTAACAGATCATACAATACTCGATATGTTCCCACTTTTCGGCATATTACAACAGGTAAAGCGTATCTAATCTACAAATCCTTAACACAAGTGGACAATCTATCAAAATGCCACCATCTTGAACTATGAATTGACCCTATCTTCATCAAGGTGTCACTCGTTTCGAGTATAACATCATTTTGACCCTATGAATAACGTAGACATTAACAAAAGTCTAGGGGCAAAACCGAACATTATTCAACAAAAACTTAACTAGGCTCACGTTTCTAACACATCATCGTCAGTTAACACAGTAATATCTTACAAAAACTCATCATTCTCTAACAAATCAGTGTTATTTCACATTGTCATAGTAATATTTAACATAACGTACTAACTTACGAATAAACAGTTTTTTATTAACCAGAGGAAGTAAAGCAACACATTACCTTTCGAGAGAAAACCCAGGGGATGCGCCCCTTGAAAGGGGTGATCCCCCGAGGGGGATCACCCAAAGGGTGTAAGTGGGCATTAATCTCGCCGAAGGGCTGAGGCCTTACCCTCCTATCGGAGGGGTAAAGCCCGCTTACACCCCTTCGGGTGATCCCCCTCGCAGGATTCACACCCTTTCAAGGGCGCATCCCCCGGGTTTTCTCTCGGAAGGTTTTGTGTTGCTTTAGATTGTTAATGAAAACTGGTTATTCGTAAGTTAAGTACGTTTTGTTCATCATTACTATGACAATGTGGAAATTACAAACTGGATTGTTAGAGAAATGATGAGTTTTTATAAGATAATTACTTTGTTAACTGACGATGATGTGTTATAAACGTGAGCTTAGTTAAGTTTTTTTGAATAATGTTAGGTTTGCCCTAGACTTTTGTTAATGTCTACGTTATTCATAGTTCAAATATGTTTTACTCGAAACGAGTGACACCTTTTGTATGAAGATATGTGCAATCATAGTCAAGATGTGGCATCTTTGATAGATCTGGTTCACTTTGTTAAGGTTGTGTATAGATAATACGGCTTACCTGTTGCTAATATTGCTCGAAAAGTAGGAACATATCGAGTATTGTATTGCATGTTACCTACTCTTTACCTTGATCAGTAGGAATTTTTCAGGATGTTAGAACTGATTATTCATACGCGAGTATGTTAGGTTTTGCATTTGTACATTATATTCCTCGTCGCGGTTATGATTTGTTAGCTTATTGATGCTAAAACTTTGTTGTATAAGCTTATATTCGTAGGTTAGTATATAAAGAACTTATTTTTACTGAAAATTTTTACACAAAATGATATTTGAAATATGACTTGAATCAATAGTTCATAGATGTGGAGGGTAGACGGGTAGGGGCTGCAGGATGGTGGTTTGATTACTGATTTACTGATTTACTGCTTTTAAAATCAGTAAATAATAACGCTATTTACGTAATGTTTATACAAGAAGCTTATTTTTATGTTACGTTTGGTTGTATGATTTTGTATGTTTTTGTATGTTTGTGTTATAAAACTTTGTTATTGTTGCGATTATTCGCTGGGGATTATGATATTTAGACGAGGATATGATGAAAAATGGGGAATTTTTTTGTTTAAATGTACGACAGTGATGTAAAACATGTTGTTAACGTCAGCATTATATTGTTTGTCAGTATGCTGATTAGACAGGTTTATGCTAACTTTTGTTAAATATATACGTTGTTAAGTAAAATTAACATTGATATTGTAGAGATATGCATGAAAAATCATGATAGTTACGTTTTGGACGAAATGTTATGTACTTTACTGTTGCTTAGACAGAAGGTTTGTTATGTTTTAGTGGTTTTTCGATACGTATGGTGTGTGGGTTTGGTCGTCTGTACATATATATTCTTAGTTCAGGTTATGTTATGTTGGGTTTATAAATGTAAAAACGTTGTGTTACCATATATTCGATGGTTATATATAAAGAAACTTATTTTTGTGTTATGTTTGAATAAAACTTGCTATGTTTACTGTTATTCGTTGGTCTGTATGCATAATTCAGAATATCATTAAATTATCGATAAATAATTATTGATTAAATCTTGTTAAATATTACTGTGTCAATGTTAAAATAACGTTAATATACGCTAGAGATATGTTTGGAAAAAGTGTGAATAGTTACGTTTTTTATGCAGTAGTTACTTTACAGGTGTTAATGTGGATCTTTGTTAATGCTAACAGTTTATTCATGCTTAAGTTGTATTAGTTTCGTTTGACATTATTTTCTTAGTCCATATGGTGCTATGTTACCTTTATTAATGTGAAAACCTTTTTATCAACATATATTCGTGGTTAGTATAAAAAGAGAATTCATTTTGTGCTATGTTATTGTTGTTGTTTTGTTGTTTGTTGTTGTTGTTGTTGTCTAACGAAATATATACCCTTTTGAACTGATATGGATCGTTCGTACGTCGTATTCTTGTTTATTTCTTCTTGATGGTTTTGAAACCATCAAAATCCATTACATTTAAGGGTTGGTTATACACTATTTTCTTCAGTAGGATTGTTTTCGCAGTGTGATACGATGACATCTCCCTCATCTCTACGCTTGTAGTGATATCTTCACGAGGAGTTTCGTTAATCCCACCAATTATGTGTCATTTATATTTAATTGTAAACCGAATGGCGCCTGCTACATTGCTGTATTCCTGCCAGAAGGGTCAAATATAATAAGTAATTGCATCACTTTATGCAACATGGTTATAGCATAAATTATTTCATGTTTAGAGTTTTATTTTCTGAAAGAGGAAGGAGTCTAAAAAAGAGATAATTTATTTGGATAGTTATGATAAATTGTTTGTTAAATAATTACTATGACATGTAAAAAACTCTGTTACGTTTGCATATATTCGTTGGATCTGTATGATAATCCGTCAAGGTTATGATACATTTTTATAAATGTTACTGTGCAATGTAAGATTAAACGTATATATGTTAGAGAATGCTTTGAAAAAGTCAGAAAGGTACGTTTTGTAGTAATTAGTTACTTTATGGGTTAAGTGTGGAACCTTTGTAATGTTAACAGTTTATTTAGGTTTAAGGTGTTAGGTTTGTCGTTGAAAATTATTTTTCTTATTCATGTTTATTATGTCGTTGTTTATTGATGTGGAAACTTTTATTGTTAGAGTATTCGTTGATCAGTTAATTAACCAATGTTGTAGAAATTTTAGTAAATGTTACTGTGTTAGGTAAGATAACGTTAATTTGTTAGATTTATTGCTTGAAAAAGTAATAGGTTACGTTGCCAGACATGTTAGTGCTTTACTGATGTTAGTGTGAACTTGTTAATGTTAACAGTTTATTCGTGTTAAGGTGTGTATAGGTTGGTCTTTGTACATTATTTTCTGAGTTCATGTTACGGATTATGTTTAGCTATTGATGTGGAAACTTGTTACGTTAGATACTTTCGCTGCTTTTATGATAATTAACAATGGTTGTGATAAATTTAGATTAAATGATACCATGTTATGTAAATAAATCGTTGTAGAGATAATGCCTTGACAAATAAGATTAGTTAGTATTTGCAATGCTATTGTTGTCTTTATGGTGTTACAGTGTGGAACTTTGTAATGTTAGCTGTTATCGCTTAAGTTGTGTTAGTTTGTTGTTGTACATTATTTTCTTAGTTCAGTTGATGCTATGTTGCTTTATTAATGTGAAAACTTTGTGACGTTAGCATACTTCATTGTTCTGTATGATAATTACACACGGTTGTAGTAAATTTTGTTAATGTTAACTATGTTAATGAAAAAATATCAGTTATGTTAGAAAAGGTGTGAATAGTTGCGTCCTTTGTTGCTTTGTTCAGTTACTTCACTGCCTTGTAAGTGGGAACTTTGTAATTGTTGGACTGCTATATTCATAGTTTAAGATGTGTTAAGTTTGTCGTTGTGGGTTATATTCATAGTTCAGAAATGTTAAGTAATCTTTATTAATTGAAAACTTTGTTACGTTAGAGTAAACTCATTGATCTGTACCCAAAAAAATGGTTTGGTAAATTTTTGTAAAATTTACTATGTTAATGTGCAAATATCAGTGATATGTTAGAAAAAATGTGAATAGGGTTGGCGTCTTTATGCTATGTTAGTTACTTCACCGCTGTTAAGTGGGGAACTTGTTAACGTTTACAATTTATTCATGTTTAAGATGTGTTAGGTCTCTCGTTGTGGGTTATTCTTAATTCAGATGATGCTAAGTAAGCTTATTAATGTGAAACTTATGTTAACGTACGGTACATATATGGATTGATCTTTGTATAAAAGAACTTGATTTATGTTATGTTTATCCAATGATACTCAAAATTGTGACTTGAATCAATAGATCAATAGATCAATAGATCCAAAGGTCATGAGCGGGTGGAGTGGAGTGGATGGGTTGATTTACTGAGTTACTGCTTTAGGTATGTAAAGTTACAATTTTAGTAAAAAATTATGACCTTATCAATAGATCAATAGATCAAATGGTCATGGAGGGAGGGGTAGTGTTTGATTTATGCATTTACTGGCTTTAGGGTATGTAAAAACGTTACAAGTTAGTAAAAAGTTGCCTTAATCAAATGAGATCTAATAAGATCACCAGATGGTCAGTGAGGATAGAAGGATTGTAGAATGTAGGTTGATTTTAGTGATTTTACTGCCTTTATATTAAGTGAGTATGGTAAAAGTTACTCATATATTAGTATAAATAATTTATAATCATTTAAGTTCTCACCAATAGATCCCCAAAGTCCTAACCAGTAATGTCAGTAATATATAGAAGAAGAAGGATTATGGATTAAGTTGGCGGTACGATTACTTATATGAGTATGAGAGATTTTATCGCGCCCTTTAGAGGGATATCAGAGGAGCCGTTACTACAAAAACATCTGATTTGACTTAATTCCAATAATCAGGTATAACGTATACCATAGTAAAATGGTTCAGTGGGGATGAGTGTCTGCGCAATTAGTGTGTCCAATGTGTGATTTTTTAGTGAGTTTACCTGTTCTTACGTCCAGACTACCGCGTAATATGAATATGCCGCTTTCATTGATAGCAAAAATGATTAATATGTGTATAAAACTTATGACTCTTTTTTATCTTCTCCTTCATATATGTATCACTCCCCAGCTGTATGCCATCCATTGTGGACAGACCCTCCATTTATGATTAGCGAGTAATAGGAGGTTTGAGTATATTAAGTGTTATTGATTATTAAGTGATTCTACTGCTTAGGGTAGTAAAACTGATTATATACTCTAATTTTATATGATAAAAATTTGATATACTGTACTTTTAGGGTGAATTAAAAACGTTATAACCTAAATCAAAGTCTGCCCTTCAATAAGTAATAAGAAAATTTTATATTTATTTATTTATTTATTTTATTTTATTTCATTTATTATTTTATTTTTATATTCATTTTACTTGATTGGTATTAAATCTCACAGATTCAAATTAAACATATATATTAAAGGATACATCAATTTGTTTTGTTATACGATATGTTTAATACAATCAAGTCAAGCAATAATGGTATCTCATAGGTCGACTCCGACTTCTCACATTCTGACTCCGAATCCTTTTTTGAAAATTCCTTCCTTTCCACTTTCCTCCTCCTTCTTCTTTTTCTTTAATCTTTCCTGTTCTTCTTCCTCTGATTTTGCATTCCATTATGCTAATTTTCTTCTTTCTTATTTATTCAATAAATTATGAGGAATTCCCTCACCTCTTCGAGGGGAGGTTTCTGTGACATCGGTATAACGAATCGACTTTCCAAACGCGGTTATACCTCTGATATGCATCAAAACTCCCTTTATCCTGGTCTTTCAATTTGTCAATACTTCGTTACTGTTCTAATTATTATAAGTGTATTTGTCGCTAAAAAGGGTGTAATTTGTGGAGCTCCAGACCTCTCTCGCCCAACATTTAAGCGGTTCGAACGCATAGGGTAAAATTGTTTCACAATCTCAGAATACTTTACCGATTATTGTGTAGCACTTGTATCCTTACATTATTCACCACTTATTATAAAACCCTGCCTACATATAATTAAAGCTAGCTCTAGAACCTGTGATACGTTAAACTGTGATAACCCATGTTAGAGATATTATTGTGACATCACACTAGAACGCGCGTAAGCTCTTAATTGTTAAGCAACACAACGGCGGGAAGGCAAGTTCACGTAGAAGTGCCTGATAAAACATTTCACTTTATACAGAATTTCGAGTTTTCTAGAACTCGATTCGTTATTCATTTAACGAGTGAAATAATCATAATCTCGAAATACGTTTAAATTTAATTTATTATAAAATTACCTAATTAATTAATTTAATAAATGTGAATAATATAATACTATTATATATTATATATTATAATTAGTAGTCAATTGCGCGGCTTCACGCTCACTCTGACGTATAATTTCGAGTCATTACCGAGTACGTCATGTTTATCACGTACCTTCTGGGAGGACCGTATAATCATCGCTGAGTAGTAGTGAGGCTTTAACTCTCAATTCCGGGTTTAGGGAATAAGTACCTCATAAAAAAAGGTGAGTAATTAAAACGAGTATACCGTATACCGGCTTAACGCCGCTATAGCTGGCGGAGATGACACGCACGCGCATGTCCAACGTTACACTAGTCGTCGATAAATAACTGCAGAACTGGAGTTGTGAACGATGATGCACGCAGGGATATGTACTATGCTTGAATCTCGATAACAATAGAAAGGATATAATGGCCGCGCCGGATTGCTGAAAACCACCTATAAGAATACTCATTTGTCCCGATTAGTCCGTGAAGAGAAAGAGGAGATCAGTGGGGATATCCACAGGCAGAATCAGCGGCCTAGAGTAAGGAGCACATTAGCATACCTCAATGTAATTGTTAAAAGTTTTTTTATTTTTTAAGTGTTTAAATTTATAAAATTTATATTTAATAACTAAAATATAGCCCTTTCTTGATTGACTAAAAAATAAAAATAAAAATCTTCAATAAGTTATAAGATAGTAAATATAAATTTATATTATTGAAGTGTATTTTTTATTGTACATTTACTTAATACAATTAATATATATAGAATAATAAATCATTATATGTACTATATTAATATTATAATACTCATCATTGCCTCCCACATGATTGTGGGGTGGTATCAGATGCAGATCGGAAGGCTAAAATCGATTTACTCTTCCAAACTTTTCAGATACCTGAAAACTTTAGAGTGAAGGTGAATATATATTATTATAAATATCCCACGCACTACCCGTCGGCATGTAGCTTTCTCAAGGGTCAATATAGTACCTTAATACATACTAATGCCACATGTTATTAATAGCTCCTTTACCCTATCAAACGACTTCCATTTGGATTTGGCCCTTCCCTTATTGACAAGCACTTCTGAAATTAACATTCGTAACCAATATGTCAACATTCATTCTAAGTAAGCTTTCCAAATGTTATCAGCACTACTTGACTTGCCCTTTCCACCAGACATCTTTCCTAGCAGCCTATTTCACTTATTCTTTTATTTCTTTTCCTATTCCCTCTATTTACTCTATAGTTATCTCGAATGTCTTTCGTATTCAAAAACATCAATCTTTTTTTTCACCTTAGAATATAATTTTAACGTCTCAAATTCATACAAAACGGCAGGAACAAATTTACTGTCAAACATTTATTTTTACCTTCCTAGAGAAATTCCCATTTATCATAACTTACTTTTCAAGACTACTTAGCATTCTTTCAGTCTAAGTAACCCTATGATCAATTTCTCCTTTTATCCTTCTGAAAGCAAAAATATCCATCCCTAAGAACCTAAAGATAGTAGTCTTTCTTAGATTCTACTCATTCACCTATGTGATATCCAACCCAAATTTGAATTTTGTTCCAATTTTCATTACTCTAACTTTAAGCAGATACTTTATTTTGTCCTTTTTCAAGACACTCTTTTTCAGGCTCAAAAACCGCTTTGCGTAATTTCTAATTTAAATCAGTCACCATCACATTTTCATCAACAAATAATAAAACGCTGATCTTCCAATTACCTGCTTTCAAAATTGTATCCATGTAAATAATTACACTCTCTATATAAATATTAAACAGTCATGGAGACATAACACATTTCTGTCTGTGACCAACCCCTACTTGAAAAAAGAAACTCTCTCTTACTACTAATACATGCTATATAAATCTACATTTTATTAGTACAGCACACATAAGCTTACATATTCTTATCAACCATATCAATGAATTCTCATCAGAATTCCCTCTATCATCATCAAATCTCGTACGTCAAATTTACTCTACCAATATCATAGAGTAATAGAATCGTCCTGGAACTGCTCAATCACTCTGCGCGTCTACTTTATTTAATGATTTATGAGACTAAATGAAGATCTATATGTAGTCACACTTGTTACTCAAAGTCATGTAAATACACATATAAGTCTGTAAAGACCTAGTCTGCCGATGGCTAGTATTCATTATTATCACAAACGACATCAATAGAAAATTTCTCTCCTATATAACTATTGGTATACATGGCATCATTCTTACTAATTTCTCTATTACACGTAGATTATTTCTGTAATACCTTTTTCCTCTCATATCTCCTCTCATTTCAATTACTCGATTTAATACGTAGTGTCTAATGATAGCTCAAGGATACTACATAGTACATCTTTATTCCTCCTAAATCTTTACAATAGGCACCCCCTCGCTCATATTATCTCTCCTGCTATATCAATATCCTTCTAATGGAACCATCTCTCTTAAATTATCCTCTCCTCTCACGCATGTGTCTCATAGTTAACACTTTAATAATTTGAGTGGGATGTAATAAAATGAATAGGCGGTGGTCACTATTTTCATCTCGAGCATTACTGTTAGATTTATCGTTTACTATATGTACAAAGTACAATTCATATTTCATGTCTGATATATATATTCGTGAAGAAAGGAACTAACGTTTTATAATAGTCAATCGCGCATCTCTAGTTCATCTTGTTATGTCTATCTCTCCATTTTCCTGTGGCAATTTTAGAATGTCGTCTGCCATTCTCGCAATATTTGTAAGTCTGATATAAATCGAGATACTTATGTCGCGGAGGTCTTCCGAGTTTACTTTCTGTATATTGAGTAATCTTAATTGAACCCTCAGCTTTTTGTGAGTGAGTAACCCAGTCGACTTCGATATCGAAACACAAACAGAACAAAAATATAACACATATATACTAACACCTAATGGTTGACATCATCCATGTAATAACAAAACTAACAGGAGCTATGCATAATACATCAACTATTGTGACTGGAGTTAATCATAAAGTATTGTAGTAGAATAATCGCATTCTCGACAATGTTGATTAAGTCTTGAATGAAATAGTTCAGCGTCAGTTATGCTAGACAAGAGAGAAAATAAAATGCATTCGACCCGCTGACTAATATATTAGTAGTTGTTTACAATACCATTTCGTAAAAACGTTTAACTAATAATTATATCACGCTCGCTCGAGCAAATCATCACAACTAAAATCCGAATAGGGATAGATGCCATAGAATAATATACAATGAAATTTATTAGGAAAGAACGAAATAATATATAATATATGAACGCAAGAGGATGACAACCTTTCGTAATTGAGGGTACTTAAGTGATGGAAAATTTCTCGCGCTTGGCGCTATTATGGAGGGTCTCAGCAGCCTAAATGTGTCTATATACGCTCTCCATGATGTTATTCTGAGCTGAAATGACGCAATATATAAACTATTCACCGTAGACACCCATCTAAATAAACATTCTGTTCTCATGTCCCTGTATATACAGATTATAGTCTAAAACCGAGGAAACGCACATCATCCATAAACACGCTGCAATGTGTGGAAGGAGAGTGTGGCAAGAAAATAATAATGACCCGTTAAATCCCTGAAAATCATAAGTTCTCAACCCATTGCTCGAAATAATCCTTTAATACTCTCAATAATGCTGAACCTTCATTAGTCCTTAAATCAAATCCTTATAAGTACCAACAGGAATTAGTATTACCTTATAATAGGCTCTTTTAGACACTTGTGTTCTAAAAAATATCTTTACACAGAACTTTAAATATTATTTTAATGTTAAACTACTTTAGACATTACTAGTCATTCATATGATCTATATTCTAATTTAATACTCTATTCTACTATATAGAGATATATTACTTATGCTTCTTATATAACTATCTATTACTCTTAGTATTCATATTACTATTTATATATCATATATATATTATCTAATATATTATACTATTACTATAATAATATCTAGATTTATATATATATAAATTATATATATAGTAATATATTACTATATATCTCTCATTATAGACTTTATATAGCTAAATCCAATTTAACTAGACTCGCTTAATATGTGATGTTACGTATCGGTATTATTAATTATAGTATCCCTCCGTGTATACAAATTATTTTACTCTCCTCTATGAGTAGCGGCCGTGTGCACCCTCTCCCGAATACCCGCAATTATGGCCTTGGACGGTCAGGCCTTCTCCATATACATTACCCTTCCTGTATACTCCTCGGCTTGGAGAAGGGCGTGGGGGGGGGTGAGGGTGGGGGTGGGCGGGGCTCGGGGTGGGGGGGCGGGGGGTTTACCCGCTTATATACCGATCTTACCTGTTCCATAAGTTCGCGTAACGATTACCATCATCTCTAGTATACCTCCGCTTACTCTGATACCATGAATGTCATCTCCTGGATCGTGCCATATCAACTAGTCTTTTGGTACCTCTGATCTTTCCCTAAATTAGGATCAATTTATTTATTTAAAATTATTAACGAATTTCATCGCATGTTTTGAGGTGTAAATAAGTTCTAAGAACTGCGTCAAATTATTATCATTACATATAATGATGTATTTCCAACTCACTTCTAATTCACTTTATTGTAATAATACGGTTCTAAACATATTATTTTTGCGTGCTATTTCTGACAAATACGGAATAAATGTCTATAATTCTATACTTCTTACATTACAGTGCTGCGTTGCTATAAGGCTATCTTATGTCATCTAATATCTTCGGGGTCTTTCTCTATATACTCGAGTGCTATTTTAACCTCTCGAAGATTTAACAATTCTCATGAGACAATGCTACTCAGACCCTCATAACAATAATACTGTATAACAATATGAATTACACTTATGATAATATTTAAGCCCAATCTCGCCTGAATGCTCAAATGAGTACTTCGGTTCATTTCTGTTATACAATCTAGTTCTTTCCCAGGTACTAGTGGCCTTTATTATGAGATATGTGAAAATTGCGTACCAATTATGAAAAGATTATATTACATCCTACTCAAAGGTCAAATACTTTTATTATAGTCATATCTACTCGACAGCCCTAGTTACGTTATTTAGGGTATCCCTTATTCTTCTCTCACCACAACGCGATCTAACTCCTCCTATGGGACATGATACTAGGTGTGCTCCTTTATGAACTGTTGCACTCATATTCCCTCTCTCTTTACGTCCTCACAATCAATTGTTGCTTTGCTTTTACTAATCTCTCTCACTATAACATTCGTCATCTTTCTGCTGTGACTTTGTCTTTTACAATCACTATCTCACATGCGCCTAAATACTCCTGATTATAAATATTTTATCCTTCTACGAATTAATAAACTTTACATTCTATTCGTGTATTCGATTAGCATACAATCCCACATAGCATTTGTCTCTGGATAATCATGGCGTTTATCCATCCGTGCGTACGTGCATTCGTTTGGCGTCGTTTACTGCGAACTTTTCGTGAACAAGATCGTCTAACTCCAATCTCTATTTATCTGCTCTCATATTGTACATCTCATCCATCTCTCTACCTCTCCTCTTCTAACATGTCTTCTTCTCGTCATTCCTCTCTCTACTGCCTTTATCATCAATCCTACTGTCTATCTCGGTGCCTCTCTTCCTACCTCTCAATCTCTTCATACTTCTCTCTCTCTTACTTCTCTCTCACTCTCTTTTTCTCTCTCTCTCTCTACTCTAACCTCTTTCTCTACTCATTACTCAATCTTCCTCTCTCTCTTACCTCTCTCAGTATACTAATCAATGCTCTGTATGCGTGCGGACTACTATCAGCTCGAGCTAACTGGGTCTCTCTGGCTCTCTCTCTCTCTTATCTATTACTCATGACTTTTCGTCTCGGTGCTAACTAACTTATCACATCGTTTCTAACTAAATATATCTTCTAAACTACATCGTTTTTAGGAATACTTATATTTGGACTCGTTGTTTCGATACATTCTCGATATCTCTCTACTTCTCTACTTACTCTTTCTCCTCCTTATCTCTCTTCTTCTCTCTTCTATCTCCTTACTCTCTCATCTCCTATTCTTAATACAACTACTACAGGCTCATTATTATAATCAAAACGTATTGAAATTACCTCGAATTTACGAGGCGCGATAGTTATATAAGTAGAAATTCCACTCCAGGATGGTAAGATAGAGTACTGGAAAGACTCAAATAGTATGATAGTTTAGTGGATATTTGTAGATAGTATGAGACGAGAACGGGCGAGTCCTCCCTTAAGCGCACCCAATGTGAGCGTATGAGAGTCTATATTACAAGTGTCAAAACCCTAGAATATTAACGTTTGACTAGCCTGCGCTACTGAGAAAAAGAAAAAACGTTAAAATAATCCAAGTGGTAAATGAGAAAGCTGATGTATTATGAGAAAGATAAAAAAGTCACAGATAAAAAGAAAAGATAAGATATTACGGAAGCGCGCCCTGGTAATGTTAGGTGGGAGACGTTTCTAAAGGTTATAAAGGAATAGGATCTCTGTCCCAATAGATTGAGATCACTGCTTTTAACCGAGAGTGTTGGCCAGTTGTGAAGGGTATAGAAATCAGTGGGCCAAAGTTAGAAATTGTGATTAGCGTCGCCCATTAATATATTGTAGCTCTCTTAAACCATATATGAAGACCAGGAGACATATCCTAAGAAATATATGGGCGAAACATATACGACTGGATTAGAGAAGATAGATTAAAGCTCTGCGGAGCGGTTTAGTCTACCTCGAACCTTAATATGGAAAATTAAGATTTAAATGCTTTAAAGTGATGATATGATTAAATATATTACTTATATACTATGAGACGTTGCATACTGAAGATGCTGCTCAGCAGTTCATCGACTAAGCTTCCAAAAATGATAATTTAGCTAATAATATATTAGTATTAAGTTTTTGCTTTTTGTTTTTGTGAATATTGGATTTCAGTGAAGAGATTGTGATTTAAATAGATGTTTGGACAGTAGTATTTGAGTGAAAAGCTATAATTTTATTTATTAGTGATGTTAGTCTACTCATTACTAGATTAATTATTGTCCAATAGGATAAAAAAATCAATGAGAATATAGACCACATACCCTAGCTTGCTTATGATTATTTTGTATAGAGGATAACAAAGACGGAAATGACAAAGAGAACAATTAAAATTATTTCTTTAGTTTTGTTCCAATTTAATATTGAAGGTTCATTACTGCCGTAAGAAATTACTGTTGTTTGATGCCTTATCTAGTTTTTGCCAATCTGCAATATTTTAGAGCAGACGAGCACTAAACCTTCAACACAAATGTTGTTTAGTGAGACTCTCAATTTTCTGCTCATCTAAGAACAAATTACATTCATAATCTATTTTTCTGTCTAAAAAATATTTCTCAAAAATGTCAATTAATCTAAGAATTAAAAAGAGATCTGCTTCAATAACTAATAACTAGGGACTCTTGCTGCTAAAACATAGAGTTTGGTCAGTTTAAAAGGAATTGTTCATAATCTTCATGTTATGAGTTTTAATTCAATATATAAGCTTAGTTATTCAGTTTTTAAATAAAGATTAATCATTATAGGTCCAGCAACGAAATTAAAAAGTAGTAGTAGCAGTAATAGTAGTAGTAGTAGTATTTTCGGTTTTTGAGAGATTTCTTCAACTAGTCTGCAGGGTGGACAGAACATTGATCTGATTAATCTCATGACTTCTGTAATCCATCGAAATGAGCTTAAACTAAACCAAATTAACCAAGAAGCAGAGTCGTATTTTGAGCAGCAGATTGAAAAGTTAATAACGTTGGTCTATAGTTTTGAATGTATTATCCATCTAATTAGCATTGTAGTAAATGCAGAATTTAATGAATAGGTTATAAATTATTTATTAGATATTTTTTAATTAAGAAATTCATAACACTTTTAAGTATTGCTATATTATTCATTTTATAAGTGCAAATATGTAAATGTATGAATAATTAATCAATTTCTTTTCAAAATTTTGAATATACATCATAATCTGTCACATTATTTAATCAATCTTTTCAACCAAATAAAAGTACATTTATTCACGAATGCCATTCACTCTTAATAAGATTATTCAAATTTCGATTTTCATACTTTAGAAATTAAATTATTAATTAATTATTATTTTATATTATTAATTATTTATTATCTAAAAATTTTCGTACCTTATAATTTTTCAACTATTTTGAATTTAGATAATTTATAATTTAGTACTAATAGAAAATGTTAGCGATTTAGTTTTTAAACCTAAAATAAGTTAGGTTAATTGTTAGTACAACTAAAATTTTTAGCAATACAGAAAACGTGATTAAAAGGTTTAGACAAGATTGATTTAAAAAGATTAATTTATATACATATCGTGAGCATCATTTGTTATTTAAGTTAGACATATGTATTATGCGTTGGAATAAAGGATACCTTATTAAATGTGCTTCCTACATGTTACCTACATGAGGAGAAATTTGACCCATCAAGTTCCTTCTACGTTGTGGTATTGTGATAACTTCTCTATAACATTTAGGGCCAGATGAGACCTGGTATAAGCTGGAGTAACTGAGAAGAGGAAAAAAGTTGCAGTTAAGAATCTAAAGTTTCTTTGAGGCGCCAGCACCGCTGTGATGTGAGGTTTCCAAGACATTTTTTGTTCTGTTAAAGGCCAGATGTTTATATGTCACGGGAGACAAGAGACGTCAAAGAGATAGGGAAAGTTAGAAGGTATTTTTGAGAGGGGATTTGTAGAGTTGGGTTTTTAAAGAAGTGAATTTTAACAAGGTTTAGAGACGATCTCACCCGCAAATTATATCTAGATCAGCGAGAAATAGAATCGGAAAGATTAGACGAGAGTCAATTCTAGAAGTAAAGATGGAGCAGAAATTGAAATGAGTTGAAGAGGTCGAGTCATCGCCATGTGAGTGGATAGAGTTAGATTGTGCAGGTGAGACACGTTCATTAATGAAAGTTAGGAGATAAGAGAACCCGAGAACCCATATTGACACAGAAAAAGGAAGTCGCGCTCCATCACACAAGTCGATGTTTTAGCGAACTTGCAGAAAAGCTAGACATAAGTAAGCAAAGAGAGGAGGAAAAACTTTATACCATTTGTCGATTTCAAGAGCGTGCATAGCCGGTCAAATATGCTTTTGAATATGTCAAGAGCCACTACGCAAGTCCCCTTAGTTCCTAAGGGAAAACCATAAATCGGTTTAAATAGGAAGTATATCGCCAGTAGTCCTTGACACCAAAAGCCGTACTGGCGATGAAATAGATGATGAGATTCGCAGATGGTCTAAGCGTGAGAGTTTGAGAAGGATTCAAGATCTTAGATAGAATACAAATGAGAGCTATTGGCGATAGTTAGAAGGTTCAGAGCGGATTCCTTTTTTCGATAGGTTTTTGGACATGTCGTGCTCCACCACTGGAGGAAACGTGATGAGTATTAAGACATAAGAGAATAAGTTGAACGAGGGGTGGTCAGCACGTAAGCACATCCCTCAAAACTCGAGTTTTTTTCCAACCCTGTGTTAACATTACTAAAAAGGGGGGGAAACAAAAAAAAAAAACAAAAAATAAAATACAAACGGTTAAAAAAAGAAAATAAACACATTTTGAGCCATTGAGGGAGCTGTTTAAGGAAATTTTGGAAAAAAAATTTCTCTTATCGAAAATCGAATCTAATACAATTTAAATCTGATAAATATTTTTATAACTAGTTAAAATTAAGGTAACGGTTTTAGAAGTTATGGGAGGCATATCGTTCCCGGTCAAATTCGTAAAAGATATTCGATATTTTTGGGTATGATAACTTGTCTGATATTTGGCACTTGTTTCTAGTCAATTTTGGCAGCAACCGTCGTACGTGCTTCCCCCCTATTTTTGACCCCTTTTGGGGTTTTGACCCCCTTAAGGTTTTTTGGCATCGATATTTTCGGGTATCGATACAGTATTTGTTGCGATTATTTTCGCATTCCCAATAAAAAGAAGGGTCCCCGTTTGGGATGATTAAGTAGGTTAAATCGGCTCATGTAGGCTCCTGCCGTAGTACCCTGTCCTATATTGAAAGGTCAATCGTAGGTCTTGTCTATACTTGGAGCTCATGTAGGTACTGCTATACTTGGTATTTTATTTCATCACACTATGCCTACGCACACACCCACACATACACATACATAGACACATAACCACACAACGCTTACACTCCCATATGACACTTACCCACACCTATGCCCAACTTATACACACACACACCCCATAAAAACAAGCATACACAACCGCCGCACACCACCATAGACACTTAAACCTACACATAAGCAACACACACATAGACACATACAAACAACGTAACACACACCACACACACACACACACACCTTGTATCTTTGGTCGATTATTTCCTTCGATATTTAATGATTCAGATTTGATGCCTCAGCTTTGATGGCTTAACTTTGATGCAGCTTTGATGCCTCGCTTTGATGCCTCAGCTTTGTTGGCTAACGATGGTGTCAACTTTGATGGCTCAGCTTTGATGGCACTTTTGTTGTGGTTTAGCTTTGATGACTCAGATTTAATGATGGTTCATTACATTTTGATGGTTCCAAATCACAGTAAGGAGTATCTAGGAGTGTCCTATGAGATCACGAGTAACCAGATGAGTGCCGGTGATGCCCAGATAGTGCACTGAGGTCCACATAGTGCACTGATTGCCTATGTGCCACTTTTTTCAAAGCCTTTTCTAGCCTACACTGATCATAGAATAGCCTAATATTGGTGTACCCCTAGGTATAAGGTATGAGGAATCGTTTGGTGTATATTATAAATTGCTAGGATGCTTCCTAGTATGAGTTAGCCTTTCTACGCCACCTGATCATAGAAAGCCTATTTGGTGTCTCCTAGATCATAAGCGGACCATCAGTGCGCAGCATGCGCACTCCGCTCGAGCCGATGCGCGAATCCGCAAATGCGCTGCAAGCGCACCCAGCCGGTGCGCCGCCAGCGCAATATTTCCGCGTAACCGCCGCTGCGCCCGCAGGCGAATATTCGCGTACACCGAGTGCGCCGCAGGGCAATTTCCAGCGGTAACAAGCGGGGGGGGTTTTTTTTTTCGGGCCCGCAGGCGCATATTACGGAAAACCGACGCGTGGGCCATCAGGCTCAATATTACCGGCAAAAGTAATATCATAGTTGTGATATAATGTAAACTATAAAAATTTCTTTTCAAAATATACTATGAAGTCATCCATTTTTATTTCATATTAAACATTTTTTTATTACTACTTATAGATTTACAGGACCTAAAGCAGCAAATTTTATTTAATATCGCTATACTAAAGATACAGGAAAAAGTAAGGCTTTGTTTTTACTGCTTTACTGTTTACTCATATATTTAATTAACAAATGCTAATATGCTTACTATTATCGTTTTAAAATTATTTAACTTTTTTTTATTTATAAATTTTTTAAAAATTGTATTGGAAAAAGAAATAAGACAGAAAGTTGTATATAAATATTTTAATTTTCTAAATTAGTTAACGAAATTTTATTAAAAACATACTTTACAGACTTTAAAGAGTAAAACAGTACATCAATAGCGCAGTTGCATAGCAAAAAGGGATTAGTGGGTCTTTATTTTACTGCTTTACTGTAAGAAATTTCATTAAAGCATATACTTTACAGACCTTAAAGCAGTAATCAGTAAATCAATGTTCGGCCAGTAAAGCAACAGGGGATTAGTAGGTCTTTGTTTTTACTGCTTTACTGCTTTAAATCATATTTTAATATATATGATGAGAAATTTATTAAAATAACATTTTTAATTTTAAAATAATCATTTACATTTATAATTATTTAACTTTTTTAACTTTGTTTTGATAAGTTTTAAATAATAGCGGATTTGTTGTATAATTAATTATTATTAGTATCAAATTTAATTTATTATTATTATTTTTATTATTATTATTATTAATTATTATTATTATTATTATTATTATTATTATACCTCGTCATTTTTAACTTCATGAATCAATCGGATACACCCAACACACATACACACACACTACACACTTTCATTAAAACACACACACCACTGTTATTTAAAATTATTTGAAGTTTTTTTTAATAATTGGATTTGTTTTTTTATTATTTATTATTATTATTATTATTATTATTATTAATTATTATTATTATATTTTATTATTTTATTATGTATACCTCCAGTCATTTTACTTCATGACTATTATGTATTTTAACACACACCACCCAGGTCATTAAAATATACACTGTTTAAACATATCAAATAAGTTTTTTTGTATTACTAACATATAATTATTATTAGACATTTTTATGTTTTTAATCATCAAAATACATTAATGATCACTAATTATAAATATAATTAACTCAAATTTTCTTAAAACTTCGATATAATATCTATGTTTGAACTGGGATGGACCGGATATCGGCAACTATCCGGTATCGGCAAGTTTTAACTATCCGGTTCCGGCCGGATATCATTGTTTTCCGGCCGGATAACCGGATAATTACTTCCCTAGTAGGTTTTCCTCGTTGAAATATTTCAAAATAATATGAAAATTATATAATAATATATCAGTCAATTCCATTCCAGATATAGATTTGTGTTATTCCATAGGATATATATATATATATATTATAATTATAATATATACTATATATAATATATTTAGAATTTTGATGTTGGGTACTAATGTTTATATTATTTTATTCATCATATTTATGTTTACTGTACAATACATTTTAATCTGAATTTGGTGCGACCGTTTCATAATATTTACATTATAACTTAAGCTTAAACAATATTGTAATAAAAGAAAGAATAAATTGTTAATTTAAACTTTATTCATGCATTTAAGCCTATAAGTTTTTTGTTAATTTTACTTTATTAAAAAAACTTTAATAAAATACTGAAGCAAAATACCTAATTCTAACATCAGGAGAAAGTGAATCAATTTTGTTTTTCGGCTTTTTGTTCTTTTAATTGTATATATTTACTTTTTATTTTTTATTTTTTATTAATTTTGTTAAACTTAAATTTATTTTCATTGTTAGTTTTGAGGAGGAGACTGGTTTAAGTCTCGAACGTAAACTTCTTAAATTTTTTTAAAAGAAATTTTATTTCCCTGTTTTATTTGTTAGTGGTTTTAAATTACTTTGTTTTTTATATTAATAGAGTTTGAGTTAAAGTTAAAAATCTTTAATTTATTTGTTATATATATATATATATTATATATATATATATATATATTATATATTATATATATAATATTATTAATATATTATATTATATATATATATATATATATATATTAATATATATTATTTATATTATATTATATTAATAATATATATTTATTATATTATTACAAGCGGTGTATCAGCGTAAGGGTTTAAGTAATGAAAATGTGTAGTTGAAATATAAGTTTGATTATTTAATTCATTAAGGAGGATGGGTTATGTTACGTTGGTGTCTGCGACGCGGCAATACGAAAACCGCAAACAAAACATGCGAATGTCGAATGGGATGATATTAATTTTTTATGGCTTCTGTGAAATGCACTAAAAAATGAGGGGGCTCTTCCTCCGACATTTTTTGATACGGTTGTTTGGTTTCACGCAATGTCCATAACAACTAGACGTCATCAGCGCAGACATCTTGTGCTCAAAACCATAACAGTCAATATGAATAATTAGGTTAAATCAATAGGCATATCAAATAGTAATTTAAAAATTATTATACATCTAACAAAGGAATTAAATTAAAATCCCTAATGCACCTTTTAGGTTACATTGATATGTACTATGTCTAATAATAACGGCCATGTGACATGTTACAACCACTTAACAGCTATATAATGGAGGTATGTCATAACCTACAAAATTAATGCGTAATAAAGTGTTGAACGTATACTTCAGAGGTAATTTGTTTATTCCAGCCATATTATTTGAACATGCAGGATGACAGTTATACGCAGGACGAAAAGCGTGACATTTGAGGTGTACATTAAGCAAAACAGGAATGCTCGCAGAGCTGCTGCAGAATATGGACAACGTTATCAACATCGACGACCGACGCACATGGCATTCCATTGAGTTTACAGACGGTTTCAAGTACAGGGTCGATAGTTCAGCCCGTCATTCACATACGGGAGGGGGGGGGCGTGTCCGTACATTCGCGTCGAATGGACGTTCTGTATCCCAAGAAAATCCAACGTCCTCATTACGGAGGCTAGTTCGGTCTTGGGAATATCGAAGCAAACCATATGACGATTCGTGTTGCATCCGAAATGTATACATATGGAATACATTGTTACATCGGTCTTGCATCGTGGAGACCAAAATGGGCGGCTGGAATTCCTGGCTGTCATTGATATATAATGGATGTACCGGATTTATTGGAAACTATCTTATGGATCGATGAATCTCGCTTTACCAAATAACGGTGTTTATAACAGGTGGAACTTAGACATTGGGCGGAAACCAAACCCCATATAACATTCACTAGCCATCACCAGGTCTCATACTCAGTCAACGTTTGGTTGGTATACTCAATAGTAGGATTATCGGGCCTTAGTTCTTGGACAATGTTATCCACATCGACAACCGCCGAGCCACACGGCATTCCATAGAGTTTAACAGACGGTTTCAAGGTACATGGTCGATAGTTCAACCCCCTCATCACATACGGGATGGGGGGGGGGGGGTCGTGTCCGTACATTCGACGTCGAATGGAGTTCTGTTATACTACCCCAAGAAATCCAACAGTCCTCTTACGGCAGCTAGTGCGTTTTGGAATATCGAGCAAACCATAGAGGATTCGTGTTGCATACAAATGTATCATATAGACATACATTGTACATGGTTTGCATCGTGGAGACCAAAAAGGGCAGCTGGAATTCCTGGCTGTCATTGATATATAATGGATGTAGGACTTATTGGAACTATCTTGATGGATTCGATGAATCTCGCTTTATCACAATACACGGTATGTATACACAGGTGGACTTCAGACCTTGGGCGGAAACAAACCCATATAACATTCACTAGCCTAACAGGTCTCATACTCAGTCAACGTTTTGGTGTGGTATACTCAATAGTAGGATTATCGGGCTTAGGTTCTTCGAGGGTAAATTTTTGACAGGATGCGTTTACCTCGCATTTCCTGCGACGTCCTTTTGACCTCCGAGTGATATACTTTAAGATCACAACGAAGAATAATATTACTAACATGATGGGTGCCACATAATGCAGCTATAGAGACGACCTACCTCGACAGAACCTCTCCGGAAGTGGATCGGAAGATTTGGTCAATTTCCATGGTCTGGCGTTCACGCGACTTAACCACCTGGACTACTTTTCTGTGGGGGTATTTCAAACATACAGTTACGCTGGGTTTAATGACAACAACTGCCCGATGATCTTCACGTCGAATAACAACCGCATTAGGGGAATTCAACCAGCGTCACTGTCATTGGCATGCAAAATGAAACCTGGCCCAGAGGGCTGAGGCATGTTTTCGCGTGGATGGAAGGGTCTTCGAACAACATTTGTACTACTGTATGTACAGTTGAAACGACTGAGTTCTTCTCCTTCTTGGCATGCTGTGGATTAAGATTCATAAGGTGTAAATTTTGTTATGATATAATTAACAACGTTATTACATTACATGTAATTCGATATTATGAAGCTGTCTTGAATACATTTGTTTTTCTTTCACTTTTCACATTCAATGTTTAAACTATTGTATGGTAATTATGGGTACATTGCGTGGGAACGAAGAACCGTATCAAAAAGTGTCGAAAGGAAGAGCCCACCTCATTTTTTATGTGCATTTCACAGAAGCTATAAAAAGTAATATCATCCCATTCGTCATTCGGCATGTTTGTGCAGGTTTTCATTTTGCGCGTGCGCGACACACGTAACATATAACCTCTTCTGAATTAAATAATCGAAACTTATATTCCTAACACATTTTCATACTAAGCAATCCCTTATGGTGTACACCGGCTGTAACATAAACTCGAGAGACCCCACATATATTATAAATATATATATATATATATATTATTGATATTTATATATATATATTTATAATAATTATATATATATATAATATTATATATATATATATATATATATATATAATATATATATAATAGGCGAGCTTTTTGGCTCACTAAGAAAAGGATTCCCTCTCATTGGGTTCGAGTTCTAGTTCGACCACGTGCGGACACAAAAAAATTTGTCGTTAGTAGGAGATTTTCTGCATATTTTACGCTATTGCCAGTTTAACGGCATATGTGTATTATCACTAATCTTATCACCAACATTCACAAACCATAGCCAACCACACAACGAACAAGTCTTCCAAAACACTAATCACTCTTCTCATGCTTTCGCATTTGGAAAAGGCCGCGTTAATAGGATGCGAACCACGCTTACGGTGGCAAGATTCGACATAGTCCCGCTGAAGCAGGGCTTTGCTATCGGGCTAAATATTCCTGCAACCTTTCAACTTAGTCAGAAACATACATACATAATACATTCAGGATTAAAGAGGCTATGTGGTAATTATAATAAATAAATAAATAATATATATATATTATATATATTATATATATATATATATATATATAATATATATTATATATATATATATATATTATTATATTATATTTATATATTATATAATATCCTAGGTATGCACAGGACTCCACATATCTTTGACAAATTGGCAAGCCAATATATATATGATTGTATATATATTATTACTATATAATATATATAATATATAATTAATGTAATATAATATATAATATAATAACGTATATATAGTAATATATTTAGACATATATACATATCGATATAATGATTTTTGAAATTAGAATTTTTTTTCAGAAAATATGTGAGTCCTGTGCTATACTTTCCATATACCGTATATATATACAAGACTGCCGGATATTCGACGGATATCGGCGGATATCCGGTAACCGGTTTATACCTTCAGCCGGATATCCGGTAATGGCTCATCCGGCTAATTCACTATCCGGCCAATCCCTAATTTTGACAAGAATTTATTATTTTATTAACTGTTAATACTTTTTGTTTATAATTTTATAAGTATCAAGTTTTTAAATAAATAATATTTACTAAAATTTTAAGATAGTGTTATTAAAACCATTAATTTACGTATTATTATACATTCACTTAAATTATCATGGCTATTATTATCATCTATATACTTATTGAACCTACAATTCCACTTGCATATACCACACACACCACACACACAACACACAAACACACACAACCACACACACACGACATAGGGCAACCCCACAAACAAAAACATACAAAAACAACAAAAAACCGCACACACACACTTGTAATGATAAGATACCGTTTGAAAATATACTCACTTCCTATCAATGAACATAAAGATACTTTTTAAAACATTTTATGTTTTTATAAACCACGTACATTACATTTATATTAATCAATTATAACTAAAATTATTTCAAGTTTACTTAAACGTCTATATAAAAAAAAATTAACAAAGAATTTTATTATTATTATTAACTGTTTATACTTTTTGGTTATAAATTTTATAAGTATCAGGTTATTTTAAATACTTTTTACTAAATTTTTATGAATTTTATTAAAACATATATTTACATACCTAAAGCAGTAAATCAAGTAAATCAAACCACCCCCCTCTACACCAAGCTATACGACGTTTTGTTCTATTGACTTACGGCTTTACATCATCTTTAGCGCCATGTAATAGTATAAACATAAGCAAAATAAGTTCTTCTCTGTTAACATAACATGTATTTTTAATTAAAATCATTCTAGGATTTTATTTATAAAATAACATTATTCACTTACATTATATTATTCTTCAATGTTAATAAAAATAGAAGTTTTTTAACCTATTTGGATTTGCTTATTATTATTATTTTATATTATTTATTTATTATTTTATCTATTATTTTATTTCATCTTTTTACATTGACAGTCCAACACGAAAAAACACAAAAACGCGCAACTCCTAAAGATACGAAACTGATCTCTTTCTGTAAAATGTGTTGAATAACTACTTTAGGCCTAAATTTAAGGATATGGCTTTTTATCACGTACTGCTTTAAGCTTATCAGTCAAAGGTAATTCAGTATAGACAAGAATTGAGATCAATGTTATTATTTTTATAATATTTTCAAACATTAAAACATGCTGGATCGCTCAGATCCTTTAAACAGGTAAGAAGGATGCTTTCCTTTTTTTGTGAGTGGACGAATAACTTTTCTCTATAATGCGCGTATGTGATTGGTCGATGAATTATTTTATGCTTTTGCTTTTAGGTATGTATCAAAAAACATGTTTTTTTCATATCCTGATCCTAAGCTTCGTTTATTTAAACCTCAGAACACCCAACTTCATAGAAACTTTTATAATTTATTATACATGTCTACTCTTAACATACTTTGTAAAATCTTTATTAAGAAAGTAAAAATATAAGGTTAATAAACTACTATATAATTAGAAATTTAATAATCATTAACTTACAAGTGTTTAGCATTAAATATATTACAAGAGGTGTTAATATATTTACAATGATGTTTAATATATATAATATATTATATATATATATATTATATATATATATATATATATATATATATACTATATTATATTATATATATTATTATATATATAGTCAGGCGGGGTAAAAAAGTTTCTGAGGTTGGGTGGGTTTAAAAAAAAAAAAAAAAACCTCCCCCTTTTCTGAAATATTTTTTTGAATTTTATGGGCTATTTTGGTAGCCCTCTTTATTATCTAAAAAATGCCAAAAGAAAAGGGGCTGCTCTAAATTGACAGTATCAGCGATAAGACAATGTCGAACGTTAAAAAATGGCTACAAACTTTTTTTACATTTTTCAACTTGTTGCTACATTTCAATGTATTACATTTTTAACTTTTTATTTTTTTGGTAGTTACTACATATTGATGGAGGACCTTGGGAAAATAATAATTTTTTTTGAATTATTGATTTCCTCTAAAAAAAAAATTTTTTTTTACCCCTCAAATTTTCCAAAATGGGGTAAAATTTTTTTAACCCGGATGTATTATTATTAACATGGAAAGTAGATCTGAAAGTAGCTGAGTGATGAGTTATAGCATAGAAGGCTCGGAAAGTTCAATGAAAGTTGGGAGCTAGATGAGTGATGACGAGGCTAGAACAAAGGGGGTAGGGTCTGAAAGTATATAGAAGAGCTAGAACATTAGCATTAAGATATGACAGTAAGAAGCCACATGGGCTATCGAGACTGTCCAGTCAACCCACTAACCAAACATGCTCACGCAAATTCACAAAGCAACCTAGGGCTTGTCAAATTTGTGTCTGTAAATACAAATCCACCAATTTGCTTAGTCAAAACTAAAATATAATATGATACCCAAACCATCACATGCATTAATAACTAAGTTATGGTACACATGCCATCTACTATAAATATACTAACTATACAACCGCCAATTTTTGGCTTCGTCAATATATTATATGAATCCCAACCCATCTAAAGGAATCTAACCTTTCTTAAATGTTGCAATAGAGTCACACTCAAACCTCCTCTGGCAGACTATTCCAAAATTTAACAACCTATTACTGAATGCATGCTTTTTATATCAGATGGATGCTTTCTTCTTATTTCTTTATATGGCCTGGTCAGCCTGTCCATGTTTACATGAAAAATTTTTTGATCTGTATTATCATACGATGTAAAATATCTTGTAGACTTTTGTATCAATGGGGGGTTCCCCCCTCTGGAATCGCTTTCTAACAGAAAACATTCCTACTACTTCAGCCTCTCTCATAGTCTTACTCTCAAACCAGAAATCGTATGCCTTGTTGTTCTCTAGTTGCATCTTTAGCATATCTAAGTCTTTCTTTAAATAAGGGGGCCCAAACTTGTGCAATACTCTATTATGGCCTAACATAGCTATTATACAGTTTATTATTATTATTTGCTCTTGTAACAACATTGCGATTTATTATGCCAGCATCTTATTAGCTTTTTCTAGCTCAACACTGATTTGCTACTTTCAAATTACTGCTTATAATCAACCTAATTTTTTTCTTGGTTCCCAGACTCAAGCCAATCCCATTCATATCTAGTTAAAATTTTATTTGAGTAACCTAGGTGAAGACTTACAGCTTTTTACTATTAATATCATTTGCATTAGTAGCCCACAAGAAGTTTTATCAAGATCATTTTGAAATTTTACATCCTTCACTTATCCTAACTGAGGTGGCACTTTAGTATCATCTGCAAACTTGAACTTGATTTAAGTCCCTGGTCTATCATTTTATATTATGGCAATAGTGGCCCCCGCACTGAACCCTGTGGGACACCACTCTTCACTATTTCCATATGATTTATTCCCATTTAGTTGTAACACTGTTTCTATTCCACAACCACTCTTTACTCCAACCATGTATATCCCTTACCACATTGCAATACGTTTTGCATCCTTATGTGGGAAACTTATCAAAAGCTTTACTAAAGTCTAAATATACAATATCACTGGATCTCCTCGATCGATACAGGTCAGTAATGTAATTCCATAATTCTAACCGGTTTGTCTGACAGACCTAACCCTTTCTGAACCGTGCTGGGAGTCATACAATATTGTTATCTTCTAAATATTTCTTCTATATGACCTTTAAGTAACTTTTTCAGAACCTTTACAACAGAGATGTTAAGCTAACTGGCCTTAATTTCCCAATCTTCCTTACTACTTCTTATAAATAGGCACAACATATTGCTGTTTTTCCAGTCATTGGTACCTCACCAAATGTTTAGATCGCTTAAAAATCAAACAGTGTCTTTGCAATGCGGGTACTACCCTCTTTCAGAATTTCTTACATATATACCATCAGGGCTGCAGCTTTACTTGGGTAATATGGTTCAGTAAAGATTTTTATATCTTTTACGTCAAATTCAGATTCTGTAAGTCTATTTGTTACATGCATAAAAGAACTATTAGTCTCCATAAACTATATCTAATATTTCTCACATCTCTCAAGCAAAATAGCCTTGAAAATGTTGACCATTTCCTTATCTGAACTCACTAAATTTTCATCAATTTTTAATTGGACCAACTTCTGTTTCTATTTTAAATTTATAAAAGGTAAAAACTTTTCCGGTCCTTATCAATATTTCTTGTAAATTAATTTTGCTCTCTTCTTTGCCTTTCCTTATTGATTGGTTAAGTTCATTTTATTTTTCCCTATAATTTTCTAAATCATCTTCCCATTTCCCTTGAATATTTTAAAACTCTACACTTTCATTAATTTTCTCTCTATCTCTCTATTCACCAACAGTTTTTTCTTTGCCACCTAATGGGTTTATTTTAAACATACTGCTGATATTGTTAAGATTTATTACATATAAGAATATCTACACATCCGATTCATATCATGACTTCATTTTAAAGTCAGTCTTATACGACTGAATATTGCTTTTAACATAAAGCGCACACCACCACCCTTCTTCTCTACGCTGGTATAAATAAGGTGAATATCCGTCTATTTCATATTCTTGAAAGGAGTTCCATTAAAATTCTTCATTAACCATGCTCAGTTATGCAAATAATGTCAAGATTCTCTTTTATGGTATAAATAATCAACTATCTTTTTTACTTCTAAGGCTATGAGCATTTGTTTAACATTTGATAGTCGAAATGCTGTTATTTTTATTATATCATCTTTATTTGAACCTGTACAACACTAGCTTTATTTATATCCCACTATTATAGTTACCATTGCTATTATTTGTATCTAGATTTAGCCCCCCCCCAAATTTACCTAGTTTTTTGCTAACAAGTCTCCAAACTCCACTGAAAAGCTCACACCTTTACGACTCAAGTGAACTCATCTGCTGCAAAAAGATCTTTTCAGAAATTTCCTCTCAAAATCCAAAAACTAATATTTTTCTGAAAACATAATTTCCTACCTTTTCATTTACCAAAGCCTACTCCCCCATTCCTGACCTGCGCCTAACCTAGGTAAAATCCCAGAATCATGCACCTTCTTCCACTAGGTTTCATCTTCTGAATCAATCTCCTATAATCTGCTATTAATTTCTTCTGACCTCTAAAGTCCTATTCATTTGTACCACATGCACAATCACATCTGAAACAACATTTGTAGACTCAATCTCCTATCTATCTATCCACGATATCACTCACTCGGCACCTGGATAACATATCTCAATCGTTCTTTTTATTCTTTTGAAAAGTCCTGTCTGGTATCGTGTCATAGAGTCTAATTACCAGTTTTCAGTCTTTCCTTTCAGAAAATCAACACTACATTGGCTCTCTGATCCCTCCATCTGGAAGACGTCAAACTGTTACTGCAGGTCAGGCTGATGGACTTTCGAGATCTACTCTTTTATAAATTATATTTCTAATTCCTGTTAACTTATATTCCTCTCAGACCTACTCTACCTCTTTACCCCTCCCTATTACAATTTCCTGCCTAGGTGAATCACTATTCTGTCTATCCCCTAGGCCCGCTCCCTCTACTCGACATCCCTACTAACCTTTTTTCCTAACCTTCCCTCCTTTCTCAACTCAAATACTTCTTCTTTTAATCCATGCATATCTTCACTCAGTCTTGCAATCTCCTTCCTTAAAAACACATTCTCTGCATTCAAAACACAAACAGGGCGTATCTATATATATATACACCTCTTACAGTCCCACAGATATCACACAGAGCATACATACTTTAATTATTATTATCTTATTTTCATGTATCTATAAGCTACCAACTACAGTTTAAATTCCACTAAAGCCTAAAATGGGACAAATAATGTCTTTAAAATAGATTAAAATATTGAAACAAGCCTAATTTGCTTAGCCAGGCCAGGGATTATATAAAGTTATAAGGTGGCTTAACTGTAGTCTGTGACTGGAAAACCTATTTAATTCAAATTATCACTAAATTAAAGTAACAATTAATAAAGACTGTATTTAAATAAGAAGTCATTTAAGAATCCAAATAGAACCAGACCAGAAACAGTTCTCTTACCTATGTTAGCTGGGTTAGGGCTATCAAATTTAAATATCCCAAAATTATATACAATTGTTAATGATGTAGTTAAATACACAACAGTAGTGTAATTAGATACAAAGAACACTAATTTGTTTACTAAATCACTTTTGTTCTTAGCTAATGTATATTAGTAAAATTTGAGAGCAAAATTTAACACATTACCCTCAGTCACTGGTCACTCAGGTTAAAAAGGGGGGTAGGGGGTGAAAAAACGCTCAGGAAGTTAATGAGCACTCGGAAAACGGCTAGAAGCATTGAAAGTAGTTTGGAAAGTACTGGAAACATGGAAAGTAGTTTTGAAAGTATGTTGGAAATATGGAAAGTAGCTCTGGAAAGTAGCTGAGTGATGAGGTCAGAGCATAGAATGCTCATGAAAGTACAATAAAAGTTGCGAAGTGGTTTGGAAAGTAGCTGGAAATATGTGGCTAGAACAAAGGGGGTTGGGAGAAAAACACAAGAAAGTACATAGAAGAGAAAGAACGAAAGGGGGGTAGGGGTGAAAATGCTCCAGGAAAAGTACATGAGCACTCAGGTAAAACAGCTAGAAGCTTTGAAGTAGTTTGGAAAGTAAGCGTGGAAATAGTGGAAAGTAGCTGGTGATGACGTCAGAGCATAGATTGTTCATGAAAGTACATAAAAGTTGGAAGTAGCTTGGGAAGTGCTGAATGATGACGAGGCTAGAAAAAAGGGGGTAGGGGAAATGCTCATGAAAGTACATAGAAGAACTAGAACAAAGGGGGTATGGGTGAAAACACTCAGGAAAGTACATGAGCTCAGGAAAACAGCTAGAAGAAATTGAGTCCTTTAAAAGTAAATTTTTTTTTTTACCACCATTTTACAACTTCAAATGGGGTAAAAAAAAATCTTTTTTTTTTTGGATTTTAGGACAAAAAAAAAATAAAAATTTAATCTATTATACTTCATAATACACCTCAATACATGTATCATAGCTTTCTATATGTCAAGTGGAATGAGGAGAAAAACAAAAGTTAAATGTTTTGTTTTTTTTTTACCATCTGACTATTATATAATATTATATATATAATTAGATATTAGAATAACAGATTCTTCTTCAATTTGCATTAAACCTCCCTACAATTTCTGAATATATTTCGCTTGCGTTAGCTGAAATATAGAATCGTATGATGTATGTTCAAATACGGCTGTTTCATTAATTTCTCTCCCATAATCTAACTTCCAAACTGATTATGCTATGTTTATAAAATGCTAGAGTAAGTTGCTTAACGTTGGTTTTTCGCTCTGGCTAATACTGTTTTGGGCCAGTTTAAAGGAGTTGGCTTAAAGTAATCTTGTAAGCCAATCTTTCGTGTGGTTTACATATACATAGTAATTCATCTGTCACTCATGAAAATACGTTTGTTACTAGAGTATACAGATTAATTAAACACGTGAAAAATTCAATCATTGGGTTTTCTTTATATACAGAATGTTTTTCAACTTTTTTGGGATCTTGATTTTCCACTGAATAATGTCTTGTAATGAGGTATACCTGTTAAGGTGAATCATGAAATACACTTAGGGAAAATAGAACACTTTTAATAAAATAGAGACTTTGCACCGCTTAACAGCAAAAATGACTATGATTTTAAATGAGTTTGGGTCTAAAATAATAAAACACACCTGCTCAAATGTAAGTTTAAAGAACTAAGTTTATTTTCATCAATCAGAGGTAGCGCTCAGGATATGAAAAAAACGTTTTTACACATACCTAAAGCCAAAAAGCGATAAATAATTCTCGACCAATCACATATGCGATCATTAGAGATAGGCTAATTCGTCCACATCACAGAAAGGAAGCATTTCTTTAACTGTTTAAAGGATTGACGATCAGCATGTTTTAGTCTGAAATATATTTTATAGATAACAACATTGACTTCTTCGATTCTTGTTATACTGGAATTTACCTTTTGACCTGGGAATTAGGCTTAAAGCAGTATGTGGTATAAAAAGCCATATCATTAGGCTAAAGTAGTTATTTCAATACATTTTACAGAAAGAGATAAGTTTCGTATCTGAAAAGAGTGCGCGTTGTTGTGTTTTTTTGTGTTGGACTGTCAATGTACATAGATGATAATAATGATGATGATAATAATAATAATAATAATAATAATAATAATAATAATAATAATAATAATAAAATAATAATAATAATAATAATAATAAAGCAGCTCATCCAAATATTTAAAA
This sequence comes from Trachelipus rathkii, assembly GCA_015478945.1. Lineage (NCBI taxonomy): Eukaryota > Metazoa > Arthropoda > Malacostraca > Isopoda > Trachelipodidae > Trachelipus > Trachelipus rathkii. The sequence continues at coordinate 5,675 of JABUQX010122197.1, read as the reverse complement.
ACTTTGAATTTTTTAGTTAACATTGAATGAATAATATAAATGTAAGTGAATAATTGTTATTTTAAATAAAATCCTAGAATGATTTTAATAAAATACATGTTATGTTAACAGAGAAGAACTTATTTTGCTATGTTTATACTTATTACATGGCTAAAGATGATGTAAAGCAGTAAGGCAATAGAACAAAACGTAGTATAGCTTGGTATAGAGGGGTGCTAGGGTTAAAAATGTTAAGAGTCCTTTAAGACCTGATTCACCTCTAGTATCTCCTCCATTACAATCCTCAAAGGAAGAGGTGTTTAATGCAGTTTTAGATTCCCATACACTCTCTCTCTCTTACACTACTAATAATACTAACCAGGACACTCTAGAAAATACAAAGACATCACATAAATTACCTCCCCCTTCTACGATCCACAGAGATCCTCCAAACTCTCCAAACTCAAACGTTACGATCCATAGTGATCCTCCAAACTCAAACGTTACGATCCATAGTGATCCTCCAAACTCAAACGTTACGATCCATAGTGATCCTCTAAACTCAAACATTTCAATCCATAGTGATCCTCTAAACTCAAACGTTTCGATCCATAGTGATCCTCCAAATTCAAATGTTACGATCCACAGTGATCCTCTACATTCTAAAACACAAAGAGATTCTCCTAATTTAATTCTACAAAGATCTATTTGGATCCACAAAAAACCTATAGATAATATCCAATCGGAAGATTTAAATAATCCTAATTTGTCTTTAAAACTCCCTATTTCTACTATTTCTAGTCCTAGTCAAGTGGTGAATGTTCTTAGTATGCCCTATCTCTCTCTTCAGAATTCTGTACAATCTATTAGTACTAACATAACTTCTCAAAGTACATTAAAGCCCCAGCAAGGTAAAAAGATAAAAGCAAGTGATGATTGGCGGTCGCTGCCATACAATAAAGCCATAACAGAAATGAACAAGCATATTAAAAATAAAAAATTTCACATGCCAATAAGCCCCTATGGAAGATACAGATAAAATAGTATAAGATCCTTACAGAGAGAATCCATGTATATGATTTCTTCCATAATTGACCGGCCTGAGCCACAGTTGAGTTATCTGAGCTGAGACTCAAGTTTTTTTACCGGCCTGAGCCATAGCTGAGTTATCCGCAACTCAGTTTTAATATTGGAAACTTTTTGTCCTCTTCGGACCACCAATTTCTTCCGTCATGATATGACGGGAGGGGAGGAATGTAATAAAAAAATTACCACCCTCCTCCTTTTCTTTTTTTATTCCCCAATATTCAGTTATTTATTTTACATTGAAAATATGTTCTTTTATGAAGATCGCTAATGATTGGTTTGTTCTAAGAAATCCATTTCCAATTGAGCACAGGTGCTCCTCTCCTCTCTACTTTCTCCAAGCATCCTCCGGCATTACCTGGAGGTATGTTGTGATACTCCAGTCATTCTTATATTAATATTGCTATTTTTATAACTTTTAAAATGAAATGAATATGAATAAGTTAGGAAGATTAAACTTTTACATATTCATTGATTCATAGTATAGGTAGTTTATTTTGTTTTTAGGCACGGGGTGTGGACCCCTTTCGAATCCACACTCTAGGAAACACGGGGCACAGACCCCCTTTTGAAACACCTCTTACAAGATAACACAGGGTACAGACCCCTTGAAATTCAACGCTTATCAAAGAAGCACTGATCACGAACCTCCTTTTGAAACATCTCCTACAAGATAACACGGGGCACGGACCCTCTTTAGAATCACTTCTTACAAACTATTTATTTAGTATAATTAAGTTTGTATAAAAAACCAAATCTTTACCTGTAAATAAATAATAAAATATTAATTTTTAAATAAAATAAAAGGTCTAAAGAACTAATAAACTAATTGCTTTGCCAGCCAGAAACTAATTTTTGCAAAGTGTAAAACAAACAATTCGTTTTATGTGTTAGTGTGGTGTGGTCTAAGTTAATTTTTATACTGCAAAAAATATTTAAAACTATTAAAAATTAGTGAAAGATTAAAAACTTACTAAAAATAAGTTTTATGACATTCGTAAAAAGTTGATCGAAACTTCTATAACTGATAAAATTTCTAATTACTATTTATGTAGACACTTTGAAATATTTTATAGTTAAGATGGTTTCTATTTTTATTTGTAGGATTTATTTTTGAATGAGGTGCACCAGAGTGAAAGTTAATTGGGGACAATTAGCTTCTTTATAGAAATATTAGTGTATGAAAGATTATATATATATATATATATATATATATTATATATATTATATATATATATATATATATATATATATATATATATATATATATATATAATAATATAAATATATAATATATAAGTATATATATATTAATATTAGTGATGCAGGATACCAAAATTTGAGGCCGATACTGATACCGATACAAGTACACAACAATTTTTTTCACTGCCGTAACGATACCGATACCCGATGCTGATACTGATATTTTTTATCCTATATGGAAAAATATATATATATATATATATATATATATATATATATATATATATATATATATATATATATATATATTATATATATTATACTATTATATTATATGTATATTATATATCCCTTTTTCGTTTTTATATCTGGGTTACGAAACGTAAGAATGCTCGAGTTTGCGTTCGTTTTTGTCAAACTTACGAAAAATTGTAAGAAATGTTTTCCAGACCGGGTAAGGGAAAAAAAAAAAATTTCTAATTCTGTAAGGTTGCTATTTTCCGTGCAAGCCGAATTTAAGCACATTCTTTACGAAAAATGTAAACAAACAACATGGCGGCGTAGTAAGGCCCCGTCTGAATTGATGAATTCCATTTAATATAATCAGCTTTAAATCTAATTCTTCCAAATGGAATAAACTCCATCACAATATTTGATCAATTATTGTAATATAAGCCATTTGTTGATTTTTTTTTTTCCTGCTTATTCCAAAACCACGGATACCCTTCACAATAGCTGATTCCAATGTTTAAAACAAAAGTAAGCTAACCGAAAATGCAGTCGTTTAAAGGCTAAATTCTTGCTAAACTTGGGTGAGCATTTCTTATCAACGTAAGCACAAATGAAAAAGAAAACGGTCTAAATTAAAAGCAAAGGAATACTAAAATTCATTCTATCCAGTAACGGCTTCGTATTTATCAATTACGATTAAAGGCGATAATAACTAAAGAAATTAAGTCCCAAGTAAAGTATTTGTGGGCTTGCTAATTTTTTTATCGCAATCCATAAATCTTTTTTACTTGGATAATTTTTTTTATTTCTATCTCTTAATGCATAAAAATTGCGTGTAGGTCCTGCATACACAAGCCTTGTTTATTTGTTCTGATTGGAAATTTTTCCATGAAGAAAAATCACCTTTCTCCGTAAAATTTCTAGCTTTATCCTTTATCCCTTTAAACATTTTTGATAAACTTGTTTACTCGTTTCTCGATAACATTTTTTATCGCCCTAAAACTATGGCATATGATGTTCCTAAACTTCCTGTTTATGCTCGGCTTCCTGCATTGGACCCCTTTCCCTTCCCTTTCAGATTAAACATTTTAAACAAAATTCAACAATGCAAGTTTCTTATATTTTTTTATTAAAACAAGTTTATTGGCATTTTCTTTAAGATTAAAGAAAGCTTCATGAACTTGAGGTCACAAATCGTTTACAAATATAAATGTGTCGATGGTAACGTCGACTATGTAGGTCAAACTTTCAAATAACTAAAGATGCGAGCCTTTCAAACACTGGACATTTTCTTTCGAACTAATCTCTCCAATTCTCAACCAGAGAATTTAGCTGTTCAATGAGCCACAGATGCGATATTCTTCAAAAATTCTCCATTTTTAAATTACGTAATGTTTGAAGAATTAAATTTTGGATTCCACATAAAAAAACCTTAACTCCAAGGATTTCTTTGGACTCATGATTGCTGAACTAAATTGGCCTGAATTTCGTGCAAAGACGAAACGATTTCTTATGAGGTTTACTTTTTGTTTTTCCAAGCAATTGGAATTAGATGCTGTGATGGAGCCCGTTGATTTCGGATAACAGAAATAAATAAAAAATGGTTTTAATATTTCAAACAATTGGAATCACTATTGTGATGGAGCATATCGATTTGGAAGAAATAGATTAAAGCTGATTTTTATTGAATGAAATATTCATCAACTCAAACGGGTGGTAGGCCCTACCACGGCGTCATTTTTTTGTTTGCAGCATTTCGTAATTGACGTGGTAATTCAGCAATCACTGGAAATAGCAACTTAATAGAATTACGGAAATTCCCTACGTGTGGTAAGCTTTCCTTACGATTTTGCGCTACGTTTAGCAAAAACGAAGCAAATTCGAAGAGGCATTTCTTATCGTTTCAGCAGCACAAATGCAAAACGAAACAAATTTCTTTTTATTAAAATGTTCAGATTAGATCCGGAAATTTCAGACAAATTGCGATATATATACTATATAATATATTATAATATATTATTATTATATATATATATATTTATATATATATAATATATATATATATATTATATAATATATATATATAGTATATATATATATATATTAAAGCAAAAATTAGAAAAGAGAAGAAATCTCGAAACTTTTAATTTCTAGACGGTTAAAGCTCGTTTTCTCAAAGTCATTGGTCATTGGAAAGAAAATTTTTAAAATTCTTTGACTGATAGCAAAGGGCTGAAACCCCCTTCTATAAAGCTTGCTTTCGGAATACGTTGTAAGCTCAAACCCTCAACTACCAAACACCACTTCTGCAGCAATGCGGGACATAGTAGTGATATATATATATTATATTATATATATATTATATATATATTATATAATATATATATTATATATATTATATAATATTATATATTATAATATATATATATATATCGAAATCATTTAAAGACGCAGAAATGTGTGGTATCGGTTAAGGGTATCGGCAAAATTTTACCGATATCGGGCGGGGGACGCGGCGGATCGCACCTGCGGTGCGGGTGTTGTCTTTGCGCGGAGGGCGCATCTGCGCCTTGGTGTTCCAATTATGAATCAAGGGGAAGACATTAATATCTAATCTTTCTATGATGTGGCGTAGAGAATGACATCAAAGGTGATTTCATTCAAAGATGAATCTAATATAGATGGTATCCAAGATGACGGTCATCAAAGATGAGTCTGGAGCATCAAAGTTTGGGCATCAATGCTGAGGCATTTAAATTTATGCTGGGGCATCAAAGTGAGGCATCAAAGCTGAGGCATCACAGTTGAGGCATCAAAAATCAAGTGTGTGAGTGTTAACGTAAGTGTATCTGTGTGTGGGCGTGAGTGTAAAGTGTATATGGTTTAATGTGAGTGTCATAGTGTGTATAAGTGTCATAGTGAATGTTTGTATAAGTGTCGTAGTGTATGTGTGTATAAGTGTTAGACAAAAGACTACTCATAGTAGGAAGCATCCTAGAGTTGTAATATCACCAATCGAATCTCTACTTATACCTAGGGGGTAGAACCCATATTAGGGCTTTCTAGGCTCAGGGGAGCTAGAAAAGTTTGAAAAAAGTGGCACTTCAGTTGGCATATGTGGCACTCACTTGGCACTATGTGAGACTCAACTGGCACTCATTGCACTCACTTGGCAC